>JAUZNC010058465.1:0-11280 GCA_034780395.1 Vannuccia rotundouncinata | reverse complement strand
GACCCTATGAATGTATTATCAACAGATATCCCAAATAGGAACCATCTGAGACCCTATGAATGTATTATCAACGGATAGAAAAAACCATAATCTATCAGATAGGGTAGATAAAAAGTCTAAAACATTTTTAATTTTTCGTGCTTAGAATTTACATGTTTATTTAATTATGAACCATAAATATTTTACTGATTTTAATAATGAAGGCATGTGTGGATTTTTAGAATGCTTATCTTGACATTCAATAGTAACTTTGGCATAGTTTCAGCTGTGCACCTTTTATTTCCAACTTTTGTGAAAATCTGATTTAAATGATTGGCGGACTTCTACAATTCGATAAAAATATTGTGTACATAGTGAACTGTTAATACTGTAATTGGAATTTATTTGAAAAAAATAGTTATCTATTATACTGTTCAATAATCGAATTATTCAAATTATTGTACATTGTTCATAATAAAATTTTAATTGCTTTTAAAAAATTAAAATATAGGTAAAATACGATACACAAAAATAATAACAGTGTCCGAATAAATTTATACGATAAAACTATATAAATAACATAATAAAGGAATCAAGAGATATTTATTAGACGTTTAGTTTAAGAGACTATATCAATGTATGTATGGGTGTGGGTGGGTATGTTCAAAAAGCAAAAGAAAGCAGATTATTTTTAATTTAATTAGTAATAATTGCTAGTGGTTCATTCTGTTATTAGATGTTTTTAAATATTTTGAATTTAATATTTAAGGCGTATACTTATTGAATTATTAATTTAATTTTTTTTAAATTAATTAATTAATTTATTTATTTATTTAATAATTTATTTATTTTTGGTTATTCAGATACTATTATCTAATTAATTTTCACACTAATAGTTTCAGGACAAATAGATTTATTTCTCAATTAAAATTTATAATTCCAAGTAAAATATTCATTTGGCCTCTAAAAAAGAATTTTCCTGATTTTTACCGTTATTTGTAATTCACAAAATAAATCTTGAACGGGTCGATATTTTTTCAAACGATCAAAAAACTTTTTCATTTAAGTCTTTTTGTCCGAATTTCGTCATTGTAACATTCTAAAAAACACCCTATCAACAGTTAACTTGTGTAAATATATATATATTTTCAACAGCCTATTACAAAACCACATTTCAGTATTTATTTTAGTGGAATAACCAATAGACCTTTGGAAGAGAATATTTAGCTGACAGTCTTATTAATATACGAACACTCTTTTAATAAAGAATCCGAAAAGTAAGTTTTAACTCAAATTTTATATTATTAAAATTTGTTATTATTTAATTCTCTAAGTGTATATGAATATAATTATATATAAATTATATGTAACTAAGAAGTTTAGTTTCTAAAAATTAAAATTAAATGTTTTTTTATTCGGAACAAAAAATATTTAATGAAATGATTGTCAAAATAGTAATTAACAATCTATTATAAATATTAGTTTGCTCATAATTTTCAAATTTTAACATTGAATAAGGGTGTTCAGAGCCTCTCGGAGGAATCTATTCAACGTTTGTGCTTCACAAAATATTGTTTGAATGTCTATAACTTAAAATTTCCCGATAAATGTTTCGATTTGTTAACTTATTTAATATGGCGGAGAGTCTCAAAAAGGTACATATTGAAACTGTACAGGTAAAATACATTAAAAATTTTAAATAATTTTGTCGCAATTAAACAATTTTCACTGATGAAGGTCTATAGTTCGGCTGATTGGTTCCCTTTTTTGTTTTTTGACTAATTCTTTTACTTGGTTTTAAATACTTTACATTTCTGGAGTTTATATTGATGATTCATC
This sequence comes from Vannuccia rotundouncinata, assembly GCA_034780395.1. Taxonomy (NCBI): domain Eukaryota; kingdom Metazoa; phylum Platyhelminthes; order Proseriata; family Coelogynoporidae; genus Vannuccia; species Vannuccia rotundouncinata. Next base: position 9,462 of record JAUZNC010058465.1, on the reverse strand, counting down.
TCTGATTTGGTTGAGTATAGACGTCCAAAGATTTACAAGTGAACACCTGCTCTATAAAAATAATTAATTAATAAATTGATTTATTATTAAATATAAAAATTATTATTTTAATTTTAAAATATTAATTAATATTATTAATTATTGAATCTGAATACATTTTATAAATATATAAATCATATAAAAAGATAGGCATACTAAATTTTTACAACATAAGGTCACTTATAATATTTGAAAACATTTTTATTTTGGATCCAGTTAGTCAAATGTGACAGTTAGTCAAATGCTTTTTATTAATAAATGCGCAGGATTTTCTTCTTGAATTGACAGAGGTCGTTCGCACAAGTCATTTCTACAAAATATACTGAGAACAATGAGCATAATTGTCAATGATTGAATAATTATAAATATATTACTACCATTAAAATTAAGTATATAGATAAATTGTAAACTTAAATTACAAATACTTCCGTCTTTAAAATTACGCGTGGTTAAATTTGAATTATCTTTGTTTTATTTAGTTGGCAGTTTCATTGTAATCATTTACATTTAAAAATTTAAGCCTACATTCCGATAATTTTGAAAATATATTTTATTTATTTAGAAAAATGCTCTGTCGATTTATATTTTAAATACTTTACTGAATTTTTTTTAATGATTATGCATAATAATAATATTTGAATTTTTAATGGAAAATATTAATTACAATTTTAAATTTCTTTCTGAAAATTTATTGATGTTTTATACATAGTTTATATATATTTAGAGAGAGAAAAAAGGTCGATATTTTATTTTTTTCATTATTTCATTATAAAAAATTATAAATAAAGAAAAATATTCACAAATAAAGAAAAATATTTATGTAAATAATTTTTTTTTAATTTTATTTCTTTTTAACTTATTTTAACACATCATATGATAACTCTATAACTCTATCTAATATGGTGTCCTTCTTTGAAATCTATATAGGATGAAACTTCAGCTTTATTTACAATAAAAAAGTCTTTGTTATAAAATGCATTAAAAATTTGCATATTGGAGACATCCGTTTGTTGATTGTATCTTTTATTCGAAGGGATACATTTTAATTATCTTTGTCTAATTTATGGCCGATTCATTGCATATATCATACAAACAAACAATAGAGTAAATATTGAAGGATCCACAACTTTTTTACATTCAATTTATACTTATATATTTCTCTACATTTTATAAAAATATAAAGATGGAAATTTTCCATTTGTTTTTAGTTTAATTGAAAATACTGTCCTTAGATTTGCTTAACTGCAAATTGATACTATACTGCATATTTACCTTACGAAGGTATCTTTTTCTAACAGATGGTGATATAAAGATTTTAATTTTAATACAAGTTTTATATTTTATATAAAATATTGCCACATATTCTATGTATACAATTGGTTTTAAGTACAAACAAAAATAAATATCATGGAATACATTATCATTAGGTATATTTATATCTATTATATAATTATTTTTCCAAAACTAATTTTTATTACTAAATTTGGACATTTTTATTTTTAAAATTTAAAAATTATTTTCAAGAGCGACTTTTTTAGAAGGAGTTTAAAATCACATACTATTCGGAAAATGATGAATTTTTGAAATACAACCAAGTATGCTTTTTAAATGTTTTCTTCAGATATTGACAACATGACCTCATGTCTCCTTCTCTTTCCTGTTCTGCTGTTGGCACTCATCGCAAGTTCCGCTTTCTCTGAGAAGCAGGACGATCAACAAGAGAGCCAAGGTTTTAGCAAACGTTTTCTACACCCACGATACAATTTGTTACAGAACTTTAGAACTAGTATGGAAAATAGAATGCGCAATTTACTATCGGAGGTGTTTCCTGAAAGAAAGGAGATCTTCAAAACGTATGACTTTGAAAAGCTGCTCAGTGTTTGGAATGTCATTCGGCACAAGGTCCGCAAAGCTGTCTAACCTACAAATGTCATTCATCAAAAGATTTTGACAATTCTGACAATACAACCATTCAATTTTAGGTTATTTAATATTAAAATTTTATGCAACTTGAGTTACATGAATGTTCGACTTTAAAAGTTGAATATTAAAATCTTGCTGCACCTTCAAGAAAACAATATAGTTAAATAAAGTTAGTACATCACAAATATAAACAGACTGTCTTCGTTAATAGTTAGAAATGGAAGAAAAACATAAATATAAAAAAAGAAGTGAAACGTTTTTAATTTATTTTTAAAATTTGTTTTAAATATTGAACTTTTGATATAATTACACGATAGTTAAAAGCTCTCTTATTGTATTATATATGAACTACACTTTTGATGATTCGAACCCATTTATAAATAAATGCAGAAACAATGACATACATGTATTACTCAAATGCGTTTATTAATAAATTTATCTGACTTCGCTTCTTACACTTGACAATTTAAAGTTGTTTCCATCTTAAAGTAGTTTCCTCAAAACAACTACATACCGACGAAGCTTCGCGAAGTATTGTCTGGAATTTTTCCAACGGATTTATAGCATCAAAGTAAAATATTCAGTGCAAATTCATCTACTAAAACGTAATTTACGATTTTTTTTATCAAATACAGTTTAATTGATTAAAATTATATCCAAAAAGTGCAGTATTATATATTTTAATTAAATTCACTTTTAAGAGCAACTTACTATATATAATCAAGAAATTTTAAGATACATAAATTGTCTGTAAAGTATAATTAATTACATTTATATCAAAACCGTTTTATTACAAAAACTGTTCCATTTCTATTATTTCTTAAATCATTATATCATAAACTGCATACAGAATCAATAAGAGTTGAGACTCTATGAATTATTCTATGGTTCTATGTTTAATAATTTCAGATTATTATTCTAAGTTGCCCAATTTCCGCCTTTCAAAATTTATTTATATTTTGTAAATTGATTAAATATCGATTTGGCAGCAAGATTATGTGTTGCGTGGACATACAAAAGATTTGAAATATTTCACGTTTAAAAGTTTTTAGTCAGTCATGTTTATTATAAATGTTGTTTGTCGTAATGGAAGACATGAGGTTTAAAACATATATGACTGAGTGAGTTGGCACGTTTTTTGTACAGCAGCCAATCTATAACGGTTCGGACACATTACAGTGGCGTCGTATAAAGGTGTTAAACAGGAATGTAATAAATCGTCATATTTGTTAAACAGCTACGCAGAAGGTGTGGTGCACATCGCTCTTGAGACCTTCGATGAGGCAATCATGGTGGGTGCCATTCGTTATGCGGACAGGAACACATCGCTCTTGAGAACTTCGATGAGGCAATCATGGTGGGTGCCATTCGTTATGCGGACAGGAACACATCGCTGCTAACCAACATCAAAAGCAGAAATGCAAGAACTCATAGAACCTGTGCAAATTGCCAGCAGGACTATATCTGAACATAAAAATCTAAACAATGGAAGTCATCGATGATAATCCCAATACGACTGTTACGCCAAATGGTGAACCGATTGACATTGTTAAAAGTTTCAACATTCTAGCAAACACGATTACGAACAAAGAAGTGAAGATTCGTCTCGCCATTGCAAGACAGGTTTATATCAACATCAGCAAATTGTGGAAATAGCATGCCATTTCCGAAGGCACCGCAAGCTCAGACTGTTAAAATCGTTAATTTTTAGTATCGCTCTCTGTGGATGCGAATCATGGACACTGACGCATGATGCGTGTGGGAATCAAATGAGAATCGAATCATATATAAGTAGTATGAGATAGTGGCTTCTACCCCAAACAATGATCGCCACCCGAATTTATACATTCAATGTATAAATAGACTTCAATTCTGTGAGTTCAATCTCAAACATAACAGAGGTACGCCGACACTCTGCCAAAAATTATAACAATTTACAAGGCGTCGGAAGCATAGTATATTTATAAGAATTTATTATAAAAGTATAGAGGCATGTATAAAAATGCATGATATTTACATTCGCAATACAACTCAATACAATCTCAAACAAAACATTTACGAAAGGTGGAGTAAAAAAACGACAAATTGGAAATTTATTGCAGACAACATTTATTACAATTTTAAAAATTATATTTTTACATAGGTACAATAGTTATACTAGTTAATTATAGTGGATACCTATATTATTTTTAAAATGTTACTTTTTCTTACTTTATGTTACCAACCATAGATATTGTGTTGTTATAATGACTATAAAAATATTAAAGAATTTTAAAATGACTAAAATGTGTGAATCAAAGATGTTTAATCATAGTGTATAGTACATAGTGTAGAACAAAGATTTTGTATGCTAGTATAAGAATATACCTATACAACAATTAAATGTAACTGAATGGTGATACGTCTGAACATTGCGACTCAATTCTGTATTTATGTCTGTATTGATTTTTAAAATAACTAATTTTACGATATCTGTAAATCTCTTTAACACCTAAATACATCTGTAATTGCGAAAATTTAATTATTTTTAACTAGAAAGAGACGATTGTAAAATTAGGAATACTGTAGCGTTTCGACACTTTTGTATTCGATTTGCATTTCATTTTTGTAGTTTTTTATTATTATTGTTAATAGTTTACTTTACTTTACTTTATTACTTCAAAACATAATTCCCACTTCTGACTGTATGTTATTATGTTAGAATAATTTCAAATTAGCTATAATAAGCATTATTTATTAAAGAATATATTAGACTTAATTAGTTGAAATATATAAGATAAAACATCGTTTAGGTATACTTTACAAAGAAAAATATCGTTAATTAAATAAAATTAAAGTATTGTTTAGCTGTAATTTGTGGTGATTTTTGAAAACGTTTTTTTGTTTTTTTTGGGGGGAGAGGGGGGGGGGGTGCGGTAATTTCATTTAAAAATTCAAATAAACTTTTAAACAATAAAGAACGAGTGATCTCTATATTCTTTGAGTAAATTCGATAAATTCTAGGATTAAGAGACTTGTAAATAAATAACTACTCTTTGTGAAATAAATTCACTACATAGTGTAGAGCAAAGATTTTGTATGCTAGTATAAGAATATACTTATAGAACAATAAAATGTAACTGAATGGTGATAAGTCTGAACATTGCGACTCAATTGCCGGAGAACTTATAAATTCTGTATTTATGTCTGTATTGATTTTTAGAATAAATAATTTTACGATATCTGTAAATGTCTTTAACACCTAAATACTTCTGTTATTGCGAAAATTAGGAATACTGTTGCGTTTCCACACTTTTTAATCGATGTGCATTTAATTTTTTAGTTTGTTTATTATTATTGTTATTAGTTTACTTTACTTTATGTGTTTTTATTACTTCAAGAAATAATTTCTACTTCTGACAGTACAGTAGTATATGTTATTATGTTAGAATAATTTCAAATTAACTATAATTTAAGCATCATTTATTAAAAAAATATATTTGACTAAAATAATAAAATAATAAAATAATAAATTGACTTAATTGAAATAAATAAGATAAAACATCTTTTAGGTAAACTTTACAAACAGAGAAAAAATGTCATTAATTAAATTATGTTTAGCTGTAATTTGTGATTTTTGAAAACATTATTCTATTTATGGGTTGGGGGTAATTTCATTTAAAAATTCAAGTAAACTTTTAAAGAATAAAGAGCGACTGATTCTAGGATTACGAGACTTGTAAATAAAAAACTACTGTCTGTGAAATTAATACACTAAATTTTTACTTTTACAATTAATAAAAGAAACAAATAATAAACTGAACATTTTAAAGAATATGTTCTTAAAAACTATATTATTTTTTTAGTTTTAGGGTAAAAATATTTACTAGTTAACGAATAATTTGCTAATAAAACGTATCCACTTAATATCCGTGGCACATATACTGAAAGAGGTCTTTATTGAACACCTATTTTCTTTTAAGAACTAAAAAGGGTGTGTTTTAACCATAGAGTAGAAATAACCATATATAAATAAATATATATATACTATAATAAAAATTAGATGAATAAATTATAACTTTTTCCAACACACAAACGAGACGGAAAGTGCGGTCCTTAATATTTTGTAAATTTGCGGAATTCTTCAGTGATAATTATCAGAGGCAGATCTAGGAATTATTGAGGGGTTCGTTCACCCACAGGGGCTCATGTAATACTATACTTATTTATAAAGCAGCAGTGTAAATATGTGTTATAAGAATTCTGGGTTGCTTAAGTTAGCAAATTTGCATTAATATTTAATGACCTATCTTTCGGAATTTTTTTGCGTAATAGCTATTTTTCATTTTTTTATCTAAATAATAATGAAATAATACATGCTAGATAGATCAAAATGTTTAATCTGCTTTAATTAGTTAGAAACCTAATGCTTTGTTTCTGTTGACAATTACATACTAACAATATTTCGATCTAGTACATTTCTATGAAATAATAAAATTATTTGTATTTTAAAAGAGCTTTTACGATAAAACCGTTAATTATTTTAAAAATTCGTTTTTAAATCAATTTAAGTTTAAAATGTAATAGTTTATAAAAAAATAATTATTGAAATTATAATAATTATAAATTAGTAATAAAACAAATTTATTTTGAAATTTTCAATTTAAATTTCATCAGTTGTTTTTAAATTTCAATGCAAACTTATAATAAATTTTTTATTTATTAATTACCTAACAAAGCCCGTACAAGTATGAAAATACAAATGAATAAGAAAACCGCATATTTCATACATATGTGTAATGGATTAAGTTATTGGTAAATAAGATTAGGGTGCAGTTTAAGGAAGAGGTAAACAGCCCGCTTGTAATCAACCACCTGACTGTAGTGAATATTCATTAAAGCTAATGCTGAGAGACGTTTTTGCAAAGATATTTGCGTTTTTGTAAGCCAGGTATGTAGTCTCCGCGCATTGTATTAAAAAAATGTGTAGTACAATTTTTATAAATCATTTGAATATGCATATATATACTATTTAATTTTAAACAATATTTTCAGCAGTTATATAAAATACAATTTTTGAAATAGGGTTTCGAAACGCTACAGTATTCCTCATTTTACATAGTCCTTTTTTAGTTACATTTAGTTACATCAATAATTACATTTTCGCAATAACAAGTATTTATTTGATAGAGGTGAAATCGTCATATTAGTTATTCTAAAAATCGATACTGATATGAATAAAAAATTCATTATCTAATAAAATAAATACATAGTTAAAATCTTATTTCGAGCATTTCAACAAATTAAGAAAAAGTGATTTTTTTCAATGGTTAATACAAATAGTATGACCTGACATCACATGTGCAATTTTCCTTCTAATATTTAGAAAACACAGATTGAAATGCAAAATTTAATTCAAAATATCCAGAAAATGTGTGCAGTGTGTAGGTATATTTTTTTAGAAATCAGCATTTTCATAAAAATTGAGTCAAATTTCATTTTAATATGCATACGTGTTTTAGAAATCATTTCTCTATATTAAATATATGTTTTAAAAGTTCTCTGCCAATTGATTTACTAGTTATATGTTTGTTATTTTTAGTCGTATACCAACCGTATATGGTACTAATATACAGGGTGGCGCAAAAGTCTCCATACAAAGTATCTCTATTATTATTAACTTTCATAGTTCATAGTTAAAGTGTTAAGTTACATAATTTGTAGATGACGTAACCGCATTAGTCAGGTACAAATAGCGATAAATATGTTTGTTATGTAGACAATGTAGATGACATAACCGCTAATACAGGGTACTAATATAGAATAATTATGCTATATATAACACATTATTGATGTACAACGATATAAATGGTTTTTCCACGTATCTAAAAATAGCACAGAGTCAAAGACACATACTTAAGTACTTCTATTGTAAAGCTTGACGTAGTCAGCGCATTATAAACAGACACAGAACGCTGTTTATAATCGGTTCGTTGCTAGAATGACCACCAACAGCCAATCAAAAGCTCTAAATGTTTTCCAAAATGGTTGGCAAAAAAGTCGGAATTTTAACAGGAATGAATCGTTTTAATATACGTTTATGCTGACACTAATATTCAGCTGAAAGAGACGAATAAAATATTTTGATAGTAACTATTTAAACATATATTTTAAGGACAATAAATTAAGCATGGAAGATTAAAAGCCAGATTGATTTATTTTTACAAACCATAATAGTAAATGTTGTGATATATTAAAAGCTCATATTAATTAGTGCCAAATATTTTTCGTATATTAACTGGTTTCTATCTTTGTAATATAATTAGTATAATATAAAAGTTAACGCATTCATGTTAGGAAACATTAGTCGCATTTTAATATATTATAATGATAATTGATCAAGGTAATTTGGAAGTTAAATATAATTTAAGTATCCATCTTCACAAATTGTATACAATAATTAATTATTATTATTTTAAACTATTAATAATTATTTTAAACATAGGTAGTTTATACTCTAAAAATTTTCATGATTTAAGAAGCACTTCTACTATAGTCGTAAATTTATAAAATTTCCAATTTTTACTAATGAATTATGAAGAGCGTAAAATAACAAATGACATTAATATTTTATTATAACAATAGAAAAAGAAAAGAAATAACTTGAAAATTCAGCAAAATATAACAATATAGATAACATTATAATGTCATTGGTTCAGACAGAAATTTAGTCGAAATGAATGATGCAAAACTACAGTTAAACGTTCAGAAAAGGAAAATCACTTGACTTTTAGTAAAATATAATATAACATTATAATGTCGTTGGTTCAGGTGAGCGTAAGTACTATGGTAAATACTGTGGTAAAAGGTGAGTGTATATACTAAACAATCGATATTTTAACGAAAATGTTTCGACGGGAATAGCAAAGTTTGCTATGAAATAAAAGTTACTTCACCCGACGGGAGTAGCAAACGTTGCTATTTTTCATTAGCCAATCAAAACCTCAGTGTGTCTCTCAGCTTCTTCCTATGAAAACTATTTTTAGAAACTCATTGATTTAGATCATCAGCCCACATAGAAAAATGAAATGACTTGAAGCCTATTATCTACCCCAGGAAAATCCTTATTCCATTTTGGGGTTTTATCTAATCTATATAATGGAAGGATTAGACAAGAGAGATTAAAAAGATGAATGTGATTCCATTGAATCCTGATTACTAGAATCTAATGAAGACATAGCTATATAAGTATACAAATAAGTAGTAGGTATGTATATAAGATATACGCAATACTATATGAAATTGTACAATAAGGAATACTTATATAATAATAAAACACTATAAAATAAAATTCCTATATAACAATGTATATTATCATATATATAGAATAGTATTGATAATATACTATTCTAGCCTACTGGTTTCAATTATATATATTATTATTTATTACAATTTTATACTATATTTATACCTACTATTTCTACTATATTATCAATACTATTCTGTATATATGATAATATA
>JAUZNC010058464.1:0-11284 GCA_034780395.1 Vannuccia rotundouncinata | reverse complement strand
GTAGTTTTAGCCATCGACATAAAGTTTATACTCGGTTTTATAATCTTCGTCAAAAGTGGTCCAACGGTTGACAATATGTATTGATTCGGAGAAATTTAATATTTGTGTATAATCTTATAATCGTAATATTTATAGGTAAAAAATAAAAAACAATTACTTTCTTGTCTAGCAATATTTTATTGCTTATAAATATATTATGAAATAAAAAGATTTATTTTTATAAATAAAATTTTATCGAAACACAACACAGACATAACTTATACTCATTAATTTTTTGAACAAGAGATTAATAACAATTCAAGAACAAGAAAGAGTAAAACCTCTAATCAGTGCTTTAATATAATTTAAATGCGTCGTTCAATATCATTTAAAATAGTTTGTAGATTATCGTTTAATATACTTGTACTTTATCGTTTAATGTATTGATTTAATTTGACATGTTTGAATTTAGTTTAGCAATATAGCAATCATATATAGATTTTGTTGTATAATATTAAAGCGCAACATAGCAAACAGTTTGTGCGTTTGGTGATACAAGCACCACATTTGGCACAAATGTACATTAATATGTTGCAAACATTTTAAGATATTGGACCACTTCAAATTCTTTCTTTAAGTACGCCATTTCAAAATGGATTTTAAAATGGCGGCCGCTTGAAAAAATGCAGCTATTTACTTGATTCTGGTATCTAAATGTATGTTTATGGGGGCAAGGAATCCAATGGTACCAATTTAAACTTGATATTGTCAATGTTAGCCTATAGTTGCTAAAACAACTTTTAAAAAATTAAAAAATGCGAAAAACTAGATTATACTTATCTCTGGTATGGGTATAATGCAGCAATTGACTCGGGTGTCCAAATCTATGTTTACGTGGAGGTAATTATATTGGTATAGTAGTTGCGATTGTCACGGCCCAGATACTGAAGTTCAACAGCATTAAACTCAAGCGAACACGTGGCACCACATCATTCACCAGGCACAGTGTTGCACAGTTTGTATTAAAAGTATTTAAATGTTTTGACGAAATGGATGCTTCTCACATTAATCCCAGTCTGAAATACTTTTTTGCTGATGTACGGAAACAAGATGGGAGTAAAATTCACCCAGAACATTGAAGGAACTTGTTGCTATGTTACAGCATTACTGTAAATATAAACTTAAAAGAACTTGGTCATTCTTCAATGATGAAGAATTTGTTCAATTTCGAACAGTTCTTGACGCTGAAATGAAGCTCAGTGGTCGCGAAGGAAATGTACGACCAACAAGAAGGGCGAATATTATCTCACATGAAGATGAAGAAGCTATGTGGACAACTGGTGTTTTTGGCAGTGCAAACACAAAGCAGCTAATATATACTCTGATCTATTTATTGGGACACACTGTGCCAGGCGTCTGGTATAAAAATCAACCTATGGGAATACATTCTATTCAGAGTTGGAAAGGATGGCTATTACACGAACACTAGCAACATAAGAAGTGACAAGACAAGACTGGTGTTAGCTGGAATCCCAAAAGAAATTAGCAAGCAAAAGACTGGAAATATTTCTTTAGCCGATGAGATTTACATTGAGAAGAATATAATGGATAAAAATATGAGCTTAGCTATTTTTGACCAAACAATAGATAAGCCATGTTCTTTAAAAAAGTCGAAGCGTGTTGAAGTCGAAACACCCAGTGACAATCCTCCACCGAAGCAATTGCGTTTGTAAAAATGTATTGATGCATTGATGACGTTGTTTAATATTATGCATTTTTGAATAATGTGCTAGCACATTATTTGTTAACGTTCTATCCATTTGAATTTTTCAAATACATTAAATGAAAAAAAAGACTCTTCATTATGCAAAATAGTACTGGTAATAGGCATTTAAGTATATGAAAGAGCACGGATTAGAGGTTTTACTCTGTGTGAATGTCCGCATCTTTCAGTTTAATGTACGAAGCCCCGAAGGGTACTTCTTTTACACTACTTAGGTATACCATGTATTTAAAGATATATAGATGAAAGATAAATTATCGTTATTTTTATATTTAAAATTCACAATTAATTAATCAATGACCTCGATGATTGATTGCGAAGTGATATCATAAATTTATATTAAAATGAATTTTGTTAACATCCACGCATATTATATAAATGATTTATTATTTTGACTTATTTGTTATTATTTACATTATTTTTATATTTACATTATTATTCTAATTAATAGAAGACAACTTTGATGGTTATATGCTTTATAGATTACTATAAAAACAATAATAACCGTTCAATAAATTTGTATCTACTAATTTGTAATGAATTATTCTATTTGTAATAATAGTTTTTGGTTTTTTCGTTAACAAATGAAAATTCATGAAAACGATCACACTATTGTTCATTATTATTTGAAAATGTAAGGGCACGGTGGAATAAAACTGATGAACTGATCAAAAATCTTAAGTCAACATCTATATTATCTGACATTTATTTATGTATTGACATCACCATACAATGATTAAGCCCTGTTTGACCAAAAGTGGTACAAAATGCAATGTTTTCAAACTGCGAAAAATACTAAATGATCGCTTCGACAAGCGTTGTTTGCTGGCAAGATCAGATCAGTTTCAGTAAATGTATGAAACCTTTGATTACATCTGCAATACTCTGATTAGAGTCAGTCGGTGAATTAATTTGCAGATGTTTGTCGTTGACCAGGTTTTATTTTTGTAAACAAGTTAAGAAAAATCATTGATGGCCTGTTTCTTCAAAAAAAACATAGATTTCAGTGATTTGAGGACATGATAACAGATTGGTAAAAACTATTTGGGATAACAAGCATGTACCTCGAAGGACCAGTATAGATTATTTATCAACTGAGATTGAGAGTTTGTGAATGCTTCTTTGTATTCTTCTCCTTTCCCCTGAGTGGAGGCTATTTCGGACTAACTTAAATTTAGAACAACGCAAAATTGAAATAGAGTTCCATGTCGGGTTGCATTGCCATTATGACTTTAGATCAATCTGGAGAAATTCTCTGCTATGTTTTTCTTTCCTTTTATATTCTTGACCTTCAAAGTGAAAAGCAGTGGTTGATGGTCAGTAATAAGATAGAATTTCATTCCCAAAAGATAATTGTGAAATTCACACAACTCCAAGCCTTTCTAATTGAGAGTACCGTCTCCACATCTGTCATTGTCCTACTGGCAAAAGAGATAATTTTTCTGGCTATTTTGTATTTGAAAAAAAAACTGTTTCGAGTAGTCATTGTGGACTTCACACATGATTTGAGTCTCTACTTTCAGAATAAATGGTTTTGCGATTGTTAACAATCTAGGAATGTGTCTCCCACAGAAGTTTAGAAGGCACATATTTTATCTGTTTAAATTGCAGCAGTCTGATCCTTTGTAGTCTTATAACTTCTGTTGAAAGATTTTGTCCCATGAATCTGATATAATGTGTATTCCCTTCTTCTGCATAAGCCATATTATTACCAGGTAATCACTTCTTATGTCAACGCACAATCGTGTGTTAACAACCACGAATTTGGTCATGTGACCTCTCCTATGATATCTATTTCAATAAATTCCAGTACGTTTTTTCTACTTTTTTGTATGTTGAATGGGACCCTTATTTCTAGCTGTGCTATTGGTGTAACTGATTTATCTATATGCAATTTTATTGGTTCAGCTTTGGGAATGACTTGTTCGCAAAAATTGATTGGAACTTCTGGGCTGTTTTTTATTCTATAAATTACGCTTTTATTTCATCGACAAATGTATTTAGGTTGTCATTGTTTCAAGTGGAAGAACTATTAAAGTTGTTCTGTTGGTATTGTTTCTTAACTTTTTTATCGACTTTATTTGATAAATTTGCGCTAAGTTCTGTGTGTTTGCTGCTTGTATTAAATTCTTGATTTGAATATCTGTCACTTCTTGGACCTTTGCTATTTTTATTACATAAATTAGGTAATTTGACCTACATTGATCAATGATTCGTTCTACTATTTGATCGTTCTCAGATTCATCAAACTCACAATAATCTGTTTGTTGACTTAATTTAGTTATGATTTGACCAGATTCGCAATTTTTTCCGGCGATAGCTTTATGAATACATATATTTCCTAGAAATTATTTCTCTGGCCGGTGTCAAAATTAAAAGTGAAAATTTAATCTTTTAGTAGCTCTTCAATATTTATTATCATCTTTAACTTCATCTAAAGTCTAATCCAAAAGATCTTAGCCACCTAGTCCAAGCAACATCTTGTTGGTTTGAGTCAGTTTTTACATAAAATATTTGGTAAAGGTAGCAATATCAGACTGTGCCGCATGGGTGACTGGCTAGAAAATAAAGTTACAGACAATTGAAATATATGCTAATGTAATCAATACAGTAAGCATTTATTTATTTCCCAACAAACGGTATTTTAATCAGTTAGTAGTTGATGCACTGCAAATTTGTGTTTGTTTCCATAAATGCAATTGTCTGGTCACTGAAGAATATCGATGTTGATGTGAACACATCAAAATCCAATTTAATATAAACACATTTTTTTATTCTCGTCGCCAATTGTTTTGTCTTTAATCAAACAGATAATTTGTGTTAATTATATTATTAAATTAGAGAACATTAGTTTAATTAAAGAGAATATATTTTTGTAATATTTATTCTGATCGAGTTGACTCTATATAATGAGTCGCTGAGTCATTCCCTCAGTTGTTAAAATTTCAAAAAATGATAATTGTTTTACAAAGCTATCTATTTAAACAAATACTACACACACGACTAACTATCAATTAACGAAAATGATATGCAATAAATTCTTTGTTTAAACAAAATGCAATTACACTTTCCAAAAAATTACTTTACTAAAAACGATGAAAATGATCACAAATCTATTTTAGAAAAAACATTGTAAAATATTTGAACTAATCATTTCTAATGTAGTTTTTTTGAAAGTGTTATTACCTACATATTATAAAAAACACTTATGGTCAACTTGAAAGCGCCTCCTAAAGAATAAATTCTGTCAACGCATGCAATTTAAACATTTTCAATGATTGACATTTTAGATTATTATTAGATAGATTATTTTCATTGAAGAAGTCTAAAAGGCGAAATGTTTGATCTAATTATTTGTATTTTGTTTTAACTTTTAATTTTATTTAATGTGCATTGTACCTTTTATCAGCTGTTAATTTGATTGTTTTCTTCATTATTCGAGATTGTTTTTAATTCACTTTTATTATACTCTTCCTAGTGTGTAAAATATTTAATTATGTGCCTCTCTGACAAACTCCGCCATATTATATACTTTTTCGTGATTACGATTAATCTAGATTATTTTATTAACAATTTTGTTTACATAAATGAATCCGGTTGTAAATCGAAAAATTAAACACTTATCAGTTATGCTTATAATTTATATATGTAAATGTATAGTTTTACAGAGGCGGATGCGAAGTGGGAGTCAAATTGTGAGCCTAATTGATGATGCATGCGCTTAAGTAAGAAATCTAATATATAATTGCCTATAGGGATAATGGGATTAAAATTAAGTACATTTCTATTATATAGAATACATTTTCGCGTTGTGTTATTAATTCATATATTTCTATACTAGAGGATTTTTATCAATTATTCAGTAAGTTTAAAGGACGTTCAAAGGAGGTTTAGAACGTTTACTTACTGGACGATCGTCAAAGAAGCAGGCTGAGCATTTGGAGACTTTCGAATGAGGTGCGACTTACATTTTTGCAAGTTTATTTTGAGGCCATAAGCTGATGATGGCCAGTCAAGTATAGTTTTATGTTCTCTAAGAATATTTTTTCTTCGAATATTTGGGAGAAGGAGAGTGGTGTCGTCAACACATTTGACCTCCGACAACCGGGCCTTAGAGAACTGGTCCAATGACTGAACCTTGGATTTCTTCGAGCCTCGAATTGGGTTGCATCAAAATGTTCGTTAATTTACATAGCTAATTTTATGAATATTTCGTGGGTTTTGGATTGCGAAGGTTTGAAAAAAATCTTTGATAATTTTGGGTACTGGGATAGTGTGTCCAAGTAGTATGGAAGGGTTATATCCAAGCCACCTCCCTTGTCCTCCCTCAACAAAGCCCTTGCACCTCGCCTAGTTAAATTTTGACGAATGAGAATCGAGTATTATGTTATATAAGGAGGTGTGTGATTTGATGTTTCCATTCCCATTTTTTGTGAGCTCCGGAACGGTCGTCTGTTTCTCTCTCCTCTCATGCTGGCTATTTTATTAAAAGTTTCTCGAACATTTTTGGCAAGTTCGTTTACAAGTCGTCACTCAAGTCAAAGTCTCTCACTCAAGTCCAGTACTAGTCGTCACACTTTGCAAGGTCTCTCAAAGCTGTTCACCTCTCTATCTCTATCGACTGACAATGGCGGCTGCATCAGATTTTATTGTCGCGGATACATTCATGCCGATAATCCCGCACATCAAGATTGGACCTCACCGGTGTGTGCAGTCTAAGGAGAAGACTCTTCACTTTATTGATGTGAAATATCCGAGGGATCAAGAGTCCAGTTTTTGAGAATCGCCGTGGTCCTGTAAATGACAAAGTTCTGGGGTATACTGAAACTTTTGAAACGTGTGATGGCGAGAAACAGGACCATATTGCTTCAAATATCCAATGGGTGGAGACCCAAGCGCTCTTTGGATTGGGTGAATTTCTGTCTAATTCGAAGGAGGCTCCCTGTGTACCAAAACCTCTACGGGATATCTTTTCAAACCGACCTGCTCTGCGCGCCACTTTCCAGAAGAATAGCGATATCCACTGGGCCAAGCTAAGACGCAATGCAACCGGATTTTACTGGCTATTATTCCATGCAAATCAAGGATATGGGTGCGGGGAGGTATCAGTTTTTATTACGGCTCAAAGCGATCTATATTGGGCAGCATGGGAATGCTAGCGAAGTTGCAAGTTTGAACTTCACAATCATCCAAATTCGTCATGAGGCGACCGAGGGGGCGAAAACATATTCCGCCTTCTTAATGGGCGATAAGGTGGCGACGGTGGTCAATAATGTTCAACCTTAATCGGATTTAGATAATAATGCTCAACCTTGGGAAAATTTCAGCCTGCCATCGGAGGACTTCCCAAGTTTACCAAATTTTCTCCCTACGTCTTCAGCCTACATAACGCCTCGAAAGACAGCGGCAGCACCTCCACCTCCGCCTCCTCAGGCCCCCTTCCAGTTGAAGAGGCAGAAGAAAATGCGTTCACTCCCAAAACTGATACTGCCCGCACCCATATCCCTTGAAAACAATTTGACTCAAAGATTTTAAGCAGCTCATATTTAACAATGAATGTAAGCACTGAAACTATTTATTTAGAAATATACCCCATAAAGACTAAATGCCTTCACTGGTTGATGGAAAAACCTATTCCTCATCGGTCTCATTTTTGTATTAAATGTTGTATCATCTTATAATTATTCAGTTTTATCTTCTAAATATTATTATATTGTCATGTTTATTCAGAATGTCATACTTCTTTTAAATGCCTTCCCCCTTCCCTTTCAATAAACGATTTTCTTATATTTTTTCATCTTTTTATATTTATTATATATCATGTTATAGTTAGAATTGGAAAAGTCATATGCCATAAAGAATAGTATATTTTAATAAAGATATAGTCAATATACAAAATTCTCATTACTTCAGAAGTGTTTAGTAGAGCGATAGTCCATAATCGTCCAACACAGTCGTTTCGGATACTTGTAAAATGTATAAGAAATAATTAATAAAATATATAGTCGAAGTGGGATTCAAACCCACGCCCTGTGAATTATTAGTTTAACGCTCTAACCACTGAGCTACTCGACCACTACATTTTTACAGCATAATTATTAGCCATATAATAAAGTAGAAAGATTTGTATTACATGACGTTTTATCGTCCAGTTCAAGTTTGTAAGGTCTGTCAAAGATTGTATAGCGACTTGTATCACTTTCAGAACAAAATTTCAATTCAGAGAGAAGGTCAGATGGCCAAAATACAACAAATATTACCCAATAGAATTTATAATATAAAAATAGTTTTTCAACAATCACGTCCAATGTAGGTTTCTCCCAAGTGTCCAATTGTCCATAGCCAAATGCAGCGAATATTAACTCAATGAATGCTCTATGACGCTATAAGTTGAGTTTCATCATCTGCGCATTAATTGGGAAAAGATTGCTTCTATTCGGGATATCCAAAAGTAGAGGATTTTTATTAGTACTTAGATAGGTAATAAAATTATATGCCATTTCTACATCGGAAAGTCGCACGCTTGAGAGGCAATCATCAATTGTGGGCAGGAGTTTTCCTGTAAAGTCCACCCCCGCAATAAAGTCATCATGTGAGAGAGTATTGAATGCCTTCTCCATTTCACAGGTCAAGAGGGGGGATTTAGACCAGGACTTTGCGATAACATAGAAGTCGAAAATTTTTCTAATGATAATGTGTATAAGTAGAACAGAATCCATATCGCGATTAGACTTGTCCTGTAAGAGTTCGCTCGTCACAATATCTAGGAGTTGAAACCATCCAGACGTTTTCACATCATACATGTTGAGTTTGTAATGAATGGAAATGAGAATGTTGTTTTGTTTATAGGAAACACTTGCGGGGGGAGCAGTGAGAGGTGATGACATTAGCCAATCACTGCTGGATAAGTGATTTGATAACCGAATGGCCAATGAAAATATGACTCTTGTAAGTAGTAGGATAAAACCAATAATAATTACTATTACAGTTTGTCGTCCTTTTTAAAACAAATTTCGAATCGGACGTCCATTCTCATACATTCTTTGGAATGATAATACGTTGAAATAGGTGATCTCCAATATTTGTAATAAAACTATATATGAAAATAGTTACACAGATTTGCAGACTCGTACTCATCATTGTCCAAATTTCAATTTAATTCACAATCATTATTGTTTATAAGTTCTGACACTCTATTAGAAATCGTCGAAAATACGTTGTAGTTATGTTTTCGATATGTTGAATAAATTTGAAAATAATAATAGCGAGACAGATTTGTAGACTCTGATTCATATTTCCTACCAGTCTTGTACATATACACAACTTATCGTCAAATTTTTTATATAATTGTAAATATAATGCATATACGCGCATTGTAGTCATTTAGAATTTAAAGAGGGAGAGGTGGGGGAATAATTCTTGCAAATTATCACAAATAATCTGTAATTTGGAGCGAGATGTGGCACCCATTATCGCAATCTTTCCTGGACGTAGACAGGATTCAATTTAAAAAGTTGTTAAGCAGGGAAAAATTCAGGATCATATTGCATTGTACCATCACGACTTGATGATTGCATGAAACGATAGAGGTTGATTCTTATTCCTAAATCATAGGTGAATGTCTCCGTTTGTAAAATTGGCGGCTCCAAAATATAAGTACCATATGGGAGATGTTGTAGTATTAAGGTTTTGACTGCATCCAGATTTATATCAGCTCCCATAATGCGGAATTCACCGGTTGAAAAAATTAATAAAGTCCATTTTTAGCACATTTCCCACGATAGATATAGGGTTTTTGTGTATAATAGCGGATATAATTATTGGCCTGCATAATTGGATTAAACAGACAATCAAAAATAGCAATAGCCGGCAGTTTAAATTGACCACGAAACACTTTATTGACACAAGTAGAGGACATTGATGAGATAGCAGTTTACTAGTTTATCGTATAGCAGGCGGTTGTGTATTTCCGCTCTGTTCTATTAATCCACAATTCTTAAGTTTTGTTATATTTATCCACCATACATTTATGAGATCTTCACACATATTATGCAGTATTTTGCAAGGAAAATAATGAAGTGCTTCGTTATCATTAGTTCACATTTGTTCAGGATTTATTACCATTTTCTTGCCCATGATCTTGCCTACGATAATCACACATTAGTTTCCCTGTCTAAATCTCTACGTATATATTTCTTCCCTGTCTAAATCGACGAATCAGAAGACGATGTTGGTGGCTAGGAATTAACTACTACTACAAACAATGCAACACCTAACAACCTATTATAAGAGAAATTACACGTCATTTCATTGCGCAAAAGATTATAGTACAATACTGTCTACCTCCCTGCATTTACGTTAAAAATTCCGCCTCAATAGCCAAGCCTCATTCACTCGAGCAACTACAAGCAGATCTACTAGGCTACAATATCGATTTTGCCTTCATTACAGAGACACACTTAAAAACTAAACATGACTCGAATTTTATTGAAATGCCAGGTTATAGTTTCACTAGGAAAAACCTACAAAAGAGAAAGTGCAGTGGGTGGCGTTGCACTAGTTATTAAAGACACGTTTACTCACAAGAGCCTTACTAACCCTGGTCTCATTAACCCTGAGTTTAAAATTCTCTGGATGTCTGCCCTTAAAGATAATCAAACCTATATTTTAAGGGTTTTATATCATCCCCCAAAAACCAATTACACCGACGAAAGTATCCTTGCTCATCTCGAATTGTGTGTTTCCTTTTTTAATGACAATTATCCTAGACTTCCCATTATCCTAGCAGAGGATTTCAATACATTAGATAATCTTAAGATAAAAGAGCAAACCTTATTATGTCAAGTTGTCAATACTGTTAGACACTTTAAATTAATTGATAAATTTATCAAAGCAGATGTCCCAGATTACCCCCTTAACTGGTTAATCAACTACTTTAAAGGTCATAGCCACGTGACAAAATTTCAACAAACCTATTCTGGCGTCAAAACAATAAATGCTAGCGTCATCCAAGGATCCGCTATTGGACCAACGGCCTTCTCATTCGCGGCATCTGATCTCACAGTTGTTAACAAATGTAACACTTTATTTAAATACGCAGACGATACATATCTAGTGATATGCAAGGAAAATATTTACACCACTAACCAAGAGCTGAACAATATTCGATCATGGGCCGAACTTAACAACCTTACTCTAAACGAAAGAAAATCCAAAGAAATGATAATGACCAGAAAACGCTTCACAGGAAATCTGACGCCGTTAATCAATGATATTGAGCAAGTTGAGGATTTAAAAATCTTAGGAGTCAATGTAGTTAACAAACTCTCAAAGAACAAACATATCGACCGTATCATTAGCAAAAGCTGCATAATATTCAAATGTCATAAGATGAGCGCTAGGAATATTAAAAAAATTTACGACTCCCTCGTTATTAGCCGTCTTTTCTATGCAGCCCAATCTTGGTGGGGATTTACTAACTCTGAAGATAAAAACAGATTGAAAAGCTTTATACGTAGATCA
>JAUZNC010058462.1:0-48124 GCA_034780395.1 Vannuccia rotundouncinata | reverse complement strand
TTATGGTATCTATTAGTGGTCCAAATTGGTCCCATTTTTTCCTTATCCAAAACATTTTTGATTTTGATAAAACTTGACAATTTACTTATATTTTAGAGGTATATTCAGGAAAATAAGAAAAAAATAGTTAATATAATGTATTAGTGGAAAATAAAATATTCTAATAGGTATATAATATTCGATAATATAATAAAAAATAGTTAAAAGTAACATTGCATTATGTATAAAAATAATTTATGACTTACTATGTTGAGTGAAAAGTGTACTTGCACAAGTTTCAAAAGACGAATTAATCCTAAATTTTAAATTTTAAATTCAAATGTTTATGATTTCTTAATAAAAAAAGTAAATTATAATATTTCAATGACATTTTCATCCATAGAGTGTCTATTAACAAAAATAATATCTTAGTCAAAGATCTATGACTATAATTTTTTCTATTTTTGTCGCACCCTTGGACCACTGTGCATGGTAGTGTTGCATTTCAATATTGCACAATATGAGCCACTTGTCGGCGTCAGGCCACACTGACTTCATGTGCTTGAATATGAGACAAACAGATCCTGTCATAAGGTGCAGTTCGGGTGGGGGAACATGGCGAAGTACTGGAGAATCTGCATTCCCTTTGATCAAAATTGGATGGATGACACTGCTGAACTTCTTTGCATCCTTTCTGCTTGACCCTGAATCGTAGTAAGCCCAGAAAGACGAATTAAGAGATCCAACAGTTCGTGAGTTTCCTTTCATATGCAACGAGTATTTATTGCTGTCACACCAGTAACACGGAAACATACAACTATGAGACATAAGACCGAGGAGGATGTTACAGAGCTTTAAGTCGGTTGATACATGAAAGTTTCTTTCTAGTAGATGCAAGCCGATTGCCGTCCATAGTATCTTAATGTTAGTATAATTTTCCTGTATGTCTGGTATAATTGCAATTATGAAACACTTATTTACACCTGAATCTGAAAACATAGATTTGCTTGCGCTTGATGTAATTTCTTCTCGTATATTGTGAGGAAAGACAGACAGTGTAAATTTCATGAAACCACCACCACCATCACAGCCGATTTTTATATAAATGTCCTCATCACATGTGTACCGCTCTTCAATAACATTTTCCACAAAACTGCTCACATTTGTACATAATACCATTTTTTATCTTCTCTCTTGACAACCTTGTCTTTCTCCAAAACAATAAAATGATTTTCTCTGAGAGTGAAATAATCATCGATCTGGTGATCTTTGATGAAGAGGCTCAGTCGAACCCCTCCCCAAAGATTTTCTAATTGCACAGGTCAGTTTGTTGCGACTGCGAACACTTAAATTTAATTCCTCCTGAATATGAGATATATTTTCCGCAGTTAGCTAGCTGCTTACTTGAATGTGCAGAACTTGGAGAGACGATGATGGTGAGAGGCTTACCGGCTTCTTCTGACAGACAGGTTTAATTGGCTCTGAGGTAAAGATTCTTTGGAGTCGATTATTTTGCACACAAGATGTTCCTGTTCTTTTTCATCAGGTAAGTAGTTAGGGATATTGTTCAGTTTTGTGTTCATTTTACATGGGTGAGATTTTCCTTTGCCAAAGACGCATAAACAGTTGCTGCAAACCTTCATGGCTTCCGGTGGTTCATTAGTTGTTGCAGGTCTTCCCACTCTTTTTTCATCACACTTTTCGGATTTCACACGACCAACAGTTGAGGCAATCTCGCAGATTGTGCAGGAGCACACAATGTTTGCATTAGAACGTGTTGTTATGATTCGTTCATTAGCAAGAGATGCATGATCAAACTTGGTAAGAGAATCATTACATCCCTTCTATTTTTTAAGAAGCCACGACCGGCAAGTCCCACATATCCTATCGTCATCAATGTTGTAGTCCTCCAGGATGTGTTTTTTATTATGATTGGGAGTGTGTTTTCACTAATATTGCGAATTTCTTTTGATTTATTGAAGCAAACTAAGCAGATTGATTTGCGATTTTCTTCATGTGTACATTTATTAGGCATTTTAATGTATATTAGTATCAGACAATTAATAATAATGAACAGCTGAATTAATAATTTTAAAATTTAAATTGTGATTTGTGCATGCATAGAAGTCAGAATATATTATATATATATATATCAATATCTTTAATCTTTATTATTTTCAAATTGCATTCCTTATCTATTTAGAGAGAAAAATCTATAGTCCAGCGATAAATTCAATTCAATATTGATTAAAGTTAATAGAAATTTCTACTTCTCTTAACATATTTCACAATTAGATGAAAAAAGCGGATTCAGATTATGACGTCATAATTTACAGGTAAATTTGACAATATAAGCAATAATGTGACTATGGAAACATCCATGGACATTAAAACTGTAAACAATGGATAGATAATACCTACATTTATATACATTTGTATTACATCTATATACTTTAAAATGCTTCGTTTGCAAGTTATTGACAAAATGACATATGACTGGCAGCCATATTGGATTATGACGTCATAATTGTTTTTCCTTAAAATGAGATTTTGCTGATTAGTGTTTTTGAAATCCTCAGTCTATACTACACAAAAATGCAAAGTATTAGTCTGGTGAATTTTTCACCATTTAAAGCTGCTTCGGGAACACAGTGTGTAGTAACATTTGGACACCTTTCATTCAGATTTGAATTCAAAATAAATTATAACTCTAAAATTACTGTTTTCGAGTTCCACTGTGAAACAGTTAGTAAAATTTTACAAACTTATTTATACAACATTTCTATTCTTTGGAATTTAAACTTTTTAAATGTCCCATAGGCTAGAGACCAAAAAATGTTTATTGAATATATAATGTTTAGTATTTTGTATATATATATATTGTTTTAATATTTTTATGTGAAACTGATTAATTTAGCTTATATTTTTATGTTATATATGATATTGAATAATAATCAATTTTATGTAATTTTTACTAAATTATTTGAATGAACTGTCTATTTGTACATACATACATCAAACCTACACAATTATTAGTGTATATATTATACACACAATTATTTCACATATATATCAATATTATATATTTAATTAGTAGGTATCCAATACCTTACTTTTTAACATTGATTGATAGCATTGTTTAGTTTACAAACTTTCCCTAAATACGAAACTTATATTGCTCGATTTTATAATAATATATAATATTATTGTACCGATAATTTTTTAAGCTCAATGCACTTTAATGCCAATAGCAGTTACCATGTTTTAAATTTTTTAAATTTATTTTATAAATTCTGAATAAAAAATACTTGCCATGATTATTTAGAAAAATTTGGTAACTATTGAAGTATTCTAATTATTATATGTGTAAAAGTTTTATTATTTATTTATTTTTGTCTATAAATTCATTAAAATATCTTTGCAGGTGACATGTAACTCTAAATGTCATGTAGACCATTATTTCTGATTGAGGAGACTTGTATCAAGGAACTTTTAGAAATTCGTCCACGCTACTTGGACACCTCTCTCGTTATCTTCAAACACGAAACAGGTGCCCACCTCTCCTCCAGTTATTTGAGCTTTGGCGAGTCCTCCACCCTAGCTCATTACTCAGCGAATGGTAATCAGGGTGTAGTGGTTCCCAAGACAGCATTAAACTTTGCTGAGAAATCTCAGCAGGAAAACACCGGGAATCAACCGAATTCCAAAATCTGCACTCTCTTGTGATTGGTGGTGGTGTTATGGAGCTGCATCCACTGCTGGAGGATGGAGTGTCCCCTCAACCTGGACTCTGGTGAGTATGCTTAATTGTTGAAATGTCTAAATAATCTCAATTTACTAATGGGTACAAAAGTAATCAATGTCTTCTAAAACACACTAGCTATGATGTGCAGAGCTAGAGATTTGTTGTGAAATTCATAATTCAAAATCAGCAAACATTTTTTATATATAGTAAAGATATCCACTCAGTACCTACAATCAATATCACTACTCATAAGTTCAATTTTGGTTGCTACAATTTTTTTATCCCCTCCGCTCCTCAACGTGTACGTTCAATATATTATTTATATTGACTTTTGCTACATCTCCTTATTGGTTATCTTCGTTTTCAAATGCGAATGTGTAAATAAATAGATAATTTATTTGACAAATATTATTTTATATAGCCTGTTACATGTTTACGTAATTAATATTTATATTACTTTTCTGAGTAGAAGTATACTATTATTAAATACAGCAATCATTGCTTAATTTAATTTTAAATGGCTCTAAAGCGATACAATTTAAAGATATATACTTTATTTTTGAATGCATCATTCTTTCCTAAATCAGGTATGTTGTCTCAGGAAGTGGCGACAACCCTGAATTACGTGTTGGACACACAGCATCCTTTATTCCCGCTACTAAAGAAGACTCCACGACCCCAAGAACGGACAACAGTAGTAACGGTCAGATTATTTTGATAGGAGGAGCTAATCCGGACACCACATTTGCGGAAGTTCAGAGACTTGACCTGGATGAGTTGTCATGGAAAAAGGAAGTAGCACCTCCCGCCCTTGGCCGTTACGAACATGCAGTGTCTGAGACCTCAGATGGAAAAGTGTGTGTTTGTTTGGTTGTGTTAATTAATTTATTTTTAATAGGTATCATGAACTTTATTTTTGTTGTAAATTGATATTTTGGTGTTTTAAATTAACTTCGTTTCTACTATTCAATATTTTTTTTTGCGGTTATAAAGTTTGACAAAGCTGCATTATTGATACACAGCTACATAAACTAATTATTTAACTCTGTTGTTGGCAGCTCTTTGTCTTTGGCGGCGCCAACAATACCTCCTCTCTGCAGGACACTCATTGTCTAAATACTCATACCAATCACTGGGAGCTTGTGACGTGTAAGGGCCGTTTGCCGTGTCCTCGTACTCAGCATGGGGCTTCGTGTTCCTCACCGCAAGGGGACCTGGTTGTCTTCAGCGGAGGTCTGTCGGGGGCCGAGCCTGTCACGGATCGACAAGTGAGCCTCACTTCTAACTGTTGTTTTCAAAGTAGCAAAGGTTCATTCTACACCAAGTTGATATTCACTCAATGCAGGTCTACCTTCTAACAGCCAGTTCTCTGACATGGAGTGTCGTTAACACAGCTGATACTGTCTCCCCGAAGCCAAGACATGGTCACCTCATGCTCTTTCACCCTGGATCAAACTCTGTCTACGTTCACGGTGGAATGACGGGCCCTACCTTCTACGATGATCTGCACTGTTTAAAATTGACAAGCACGGATTTTCGGTAGGAATTTTTTATTTCTCCTCTCGTTCAGTCAGTTTTCAAGCACACAACCTCCCTCCCCCGTCTGTCTGTCTGCCGTAGGTCTGGACATTGGAGCGAAGTAAAGAAGGGTGCTGGCAGACGCGGTAAGAGTTTCCCCAGTCCCAGAGCCGCCCACGGAGGAGTTGTCTGGGAGGATTCGTTGGTCCTCTTTGGTGGAGTGAACAAACAGTCAGCTCTTGATGACCTTCACATTTATGACACTGGTCAGTGACGTCATCTCCAACACTTCCTACTACGACTTAGAGATTATTAACTGCTTCTCTCTCTACCCTCTTCAGGAACCAGGCAATGGACACAAGTGAAGTATGACAGCGCCCCTCCGCCCTGTCGCCTCGACTTTGCCTGTTGTCTGATCACCTTCGTGGCTCGAACCACGGCAGAACCTTCTCCCGGTGGAGGCACCACAGAGGAAGCAGTGAGCCCCACTTCCACCACCGCCCAGTCGTGTGTTATTCTGGATCCTGCGACGGATACAAATGGTAAATTCAGTAGTTTTAAGTATTTTATAATTCTAATTAGCAACTATTGAATGCTCTGTTATCAGAAGAATATTTTTGTTTTCCGGTATATTTTCTTATCGCATTCAGCCTCCAAATTATCAAGGGACCAATTAGCTTAGGATTAACGACCTTTTCCTTTATTATCAAATTTTTTTATCGTGTGTTGTTTATACCGTCTGTTTTGTTTCTGCATGGTTGCCAATAATTATAATTAAATTGCCTTATGAATTAAAAATGAATGGTTCTTCAAATTGATTGACTGTTTTGTAGACATAAATAAAATCTGAAGTAATGGGTTGCTTCAATTTGATACATGAAAATTATTATTATTTTATATAAGTCCTTAATTATATCATTAAGAAAGTGACTACAAATCTAGGTACAAAATGGATTTGAAAACAAGATGCAAAATTATTGACACGTAATAAATAGAGATTACTTTTGTGAGTGACTTCTGATTTACGTCATTTGATGATTTGTTAATTGTTTTTCATTAATTTATAACCAATTATCGAGCATAACGGATATTGAACGCGGGATATTTATAAAGTTATGAATACAGCATTCGTTTATGATGAACATAATGTTGATAACGTTGATTTTCTAAAAGATATTAATATTTATTAAAATAAAAAGATTTCCAAATATATCGCTGCTATGATTCAATGATTATGAAAACAAAGAGGATAAATCAAATGACAATGAGAATTCTCACTGTCTGTAAATCTTAATAAACTCTGCCTGTCTGATGACACACTCACTGCCTTTCATTAAATAGATATCATTATGTGTATCATGCGTATTATGATACATATGTTACTGTTAGAATATCAGTAGTATAATTTTTTCGTATTTACGTTTTACGAATTTTCATACACTTGTTTACAGGTTATTTGATATTCTAACACACTGTTATAATATTATTTTTTCCTATATTTTATACATGAACGTTTTCGTCCACAAAAATTTGTCTTCCAGAAAATACAAGTAATATTTAGCTTTATTTTAATAGCAAAATCTGACCTGTATTCTGTAATTATTTTAGTTTATTTGTTTTATTTTAATTACTTTCGTCCTATTTTTAACTTCCTATTAATTTCTGTCATCTAAAATGATAAAATATTTGCTGGCATCGTTATGATTTAGCCCAAACATTATTTAATTTCCGATGTTTCATATAACTTTTATTTATTCCTTCCAATTGATTTATGCCGTAGGAGATAATTAAAAGATAAACCGTTACAGTGTATATTTAGCAAATATGAATCAAGGGATATGAACTATATTTATGAAGATATATGGGATTTCTATAATACAAGGAACATTCTATTTCTCTTAAAAGATAACAGTATAGCACTGATTTTATATTATATCTACGCAGAAAGAACATAGTTGCTACTCTTCCGTTCTGTTGTTATTTAATTTTATTGTTTTTATCCATGTATGTTTCGAATTTTTCATGTCCTAGATCTGTTTTTCTACGTATTATATTTATACTGTATAATATATATGTATGTTTATATAAACAGTTGATCTAACTTTTTGACACATGAGTGGTAAAGTGACATTGAAAATGTTACTTTATATACTTACTTCATTATTCTATTTCAACAATTCTTAGTTGGGTGTCTGCGAAATGAAATTAACCAAAATTAAGTTCAATTTGTAAACTTTTTAAAAAATAAACGCCGCGCACGCAATGTGATGAATAAAACACAAGTTTAGAATATGTTTTTTTTTCTTCGTGTAAATCAAGCGTTTTGAGAACTTATTCTAATTTTTAAACCTAATGTTGATGTGATGAATGACTGCATGCATTAAGCAATTTCCATAAACTTATTTTTATTTTTTGTAATCTATTATTCTATTCATTTTACTGATTATTGATTGATTTCACCTTATTCGGCAAACGTTCTGCATTTATTGTTTTGTCATTAGCTGGAGACTATTAATTAATAATCTTAATAACTCCATTTAAGTAAGGTTTTCAATGTATAACTGGAATTAATTTTAATTATTTCGTTTGGAGTAATTAAATACGAAGTATACAACTGCGTTGTAAATGTCAAGACAAACTATGTGTTGAGGATTTTGAAAACTTCTATAAAGTTTAAAAGGTTGACCCAACACCTAGATAATTTTGAATTCGGTGCTTGAATATCCATTTTCTAAATCATAATATTTTAATAAAACTGTATTTACCAGTAAAAAATTAAACTGGAATTCTTAGCCGATACTATAACATCCTTCTTCAATAACTCAATTTTTGACAGCTATAAATATTCAAATCGAATTGGAAGAAATTTATATTGTCATTTTTGGAATGTGAATTTTGTCGGCATTTGTAGAAATCTTCATTTAGTTTTCAAATATAATACAACATCCATCAATCTCAATTTGGTTTCTTGTAATTTCAACTGCTGTAAACTCCTAATGTACTTTCTTTCTATGTGCAGGGATGCCTATTAATAGTAACAACGTAATTTATTCATTTTCAAAAATATCTGCTTAGTGATTGTCTATTTCCAACATAGGTACCTAATCTTGGAGGATTGCACATCTAATTGCAATATAATTCTGTTCAGGTAAACCATTGTTACTACCAAATTTAACAATTGGAGGTCTTTTCACTTTCTATTCTACTGTTCACTCATCATTGTTTGATTAGTATTGTATATTTATGTATGTAAGCAAGTTGTGACTTTTGTACAAATCATAATTATCTACAAGAAATAACGTAACAGTTTAACTTTTTATCTTTTTAAAGAATTATTAATATCCAAAGTTATCGTCTCTCCCATAGTTGTTTGTATGAATGAGTGAAAGGATATGATAATTAATAGAATAACAACATAAAATTTTTACGAAAATTTTTGTCTGACTTACATAATTAAAGAAGATTGAAGGGTTTACAATTTAAACAATATAAATATAAGACGCGGTGGTTTTGGTTGATGCAAAATAAGGTGGTTGCGACATCCCTTGCAGTTTCAAACTCTAAATAAATAGATTCATTTAATATTATTTTTGAATATATTTATTGACGACTTATTGCATTATTTTTCCTTCAGGCTTATAACATTTAAATCTCAGCTTGTGAAATTGTTATTCTATGATTTAATTATTCATACATGTCTTAAACAACTATTTACGTATGGAATATTTAATTATTATATATTTATAAAATTATAATTCTCGGAAACTGCTATACTGGATTTTTTGTTGGATTAATGTTCTCTATTTTCTCTTATAAAGATGTACTTTAATGAATATTTATTATCTTCAAAGTTGGTCAGCTTTTCAAAGAAGTGCTTTTTGTTGTTATATCTAAGTACGTGCTTGTATATATGGGTGTCGGTTTTATGTGTCTATTTTTTCTATCTGACTAATAGTGATATCACTTCTATAAATAGACAAAATGTTGCTGGTTACAGTATTGTCTTCTCAATGATTGAATTGTTATACCTAGGTTAACACTACATACATTTTTTTAAAAGTTAAAAAAACATCTAAGCTCACAGTTATCATCAATTATCACAATTACCAAAAAATGGAACTATTGCAACAAAAACAGCCCCATCCTCTCAGCCCGTGATACACACACCTTTTCAAAAGCGTCGAAACCAATCCATTGCACAGCCTCCCTCCTCTCCTGCCGCAAATAAAGACCACCAAATGCAAACTTGGTAATGTCACCAGCAAAATACAGGCAGCCTGCAACTTTGACAACAAAACTTTTTAATGCGCATGATCTTCAATCCAGAATACGTACAATAATTGCGCCCTTTTTTCTGGACATCTGGAACATTGTCAAACTTCCTTTTCCTACATCCTACATCCAGGAAGTTATTTATCTGAATAACTTCTTTTTATTTTTGCGGTACTGCTTTTATTTATTTTATTTTTTTACAATACATTACATTATTAATTTCTATAAACTTACCCCTTTTGCGTTGTGTCAAATGATTAAATATACACTACCGACTACTACTATTCCCAACATAGGTCCATTCCATTAATGACCACAACTGTGTACTCTTCCATCTTATTTACTTACAGACTTACTTAATACTTAATTTCTAAATACTTAGTTACTTACTAACTAACTACTTAATTCTTACTTACTTTTAAATACTTACTAAATACTCACTTACTCACTTTCTTAATATTCACAAAAGTTATTTTAAAAAACTATTAACTAGAATTACAAAGTACATCAAGAAAATTCTCATATTATAGAGGTTATGAGCCTAAAGAAGATAATTAAAGATTAGTTTATACTTTCAATAAAAATTCGGATGTAAAAAAAATCTTCAAGAATTTAAATATAGTACCTACGTCATCTTTTTTGAAATTGATGACAGCTGCTGCAAAAAACTGTCTAAATTCAAATAAATTATAACCAACAATAATTGGAATGTATCTTTGTTACCAAATTATATAGTATCAATTTAGAAATAATTCAGTATAAATTCATTACATTGAAGTAATTGAAATTTGGAATAATATATCATTACGCCTTTTTCTATATTAGTTAGACTTATTTAATTCTTCTGTACAAAATGAATTCATCTGGTTGAAATAAATAAATTATTGTGCATAAATACTGCAACTACAACACATGTAAATGCAGGCAGGCTCACTATTTTTATCTTGAAGTGGGTCAATTATATTTTTGAGATCTTTGATCTCCAATTTTGGATGTATGCACTTTGTTTGGTAGTTGAACTTACATATCGTAACTGTCATTCGCTACAATCAAACTTCAGATTATGACTAAAGTATGTCATTAATTAAGTACTGTGTAATAATAGCTTACATTTGATATTTTTACACATTACTTCATTCACGCATGTTCTATATTTAAAACCATTACAAATACCCAATCCTGTTTTATATTTACTATCAGAAATAGGTAATATTGAAATAATATTTGTTTAACTAACATTGAAAGAATAAATATAGTAGAATCCGCTACATAAAATCACTATGGGCCGCAGTCAAATGATTTTATTAAACGGTTGATTTTATAAACCGAAATTCACCAAAAAATAAGAACAAACAAATATTATAGTATACAATACATACGTAAATGTAAAACAACTTATATTTTACTCTGGCGTGCCAAATAAGCGGGGGGCGGTTGTAATGATCGAGGGGTCCATCGATTAAAAAAAATCGGAGTGGTAATAAACGGGGGGGGGGTAATCAATTTCTTAAAATTAAATAATCTAAGAGGGGGGGAGTTCATTAATTTTTAATAATGAATAAATAATAAAATGAAAATAAATAATCGGTTATTGTAGTAAATTGGGGTGGGGATTTATTATGGGGATTATATAAAATAAATAATCAGGGGAGGGGGTTCAAATGAACGGGGGGTTGCTTATTTTTGACACAAAATTAATAAACGGGGGGTTACGTTTATTTGGCACTCCAGAGTAGTACATATATGTAGCATGTATGCATAATAATAGATACTAATGCATTCAAGTATACTAAAATGATCAAACATTGATTTAATTTAATCCAATTTAATGTTATTAATTAATTAATTCAAATTGAAATAATTATTGTATTGATTTTTAAAACCAAAGTACTGTTATATTTTTTGACTTTTAAAATATATGAACAAATCCGTACTTCGTATTGTGATTTTAATAAATGGCTGATTTGAATTTATTCTTTATATTTTAAATTCATTAAATTTGTCAGAATTATAAACATGAATTTAGTTAAATTTTATTAAAAATAAGAAAACAATCGTCTTAATAAATATACAATTATTGTACTATTAAATGTTTTATGTTACATTAAAAACTATGTTTTGTTGTGTGCTAAAGTTAGCTAAATTATTTGATATTTGAATTATAGAAATATTTGATTGGTAATTATTGCATATTCAATCACGGATTTATTTATACTAAAAATGTTTATATTCTAAGTTATGAGTTTGTTCATCCCGGTAATTGAAGTGTACTTTTTAATGGTAAATTCTTTGGTATACATTTTCACATTTTAAACTATTTTCTAGAAATGTCTTTATTTTTTTATATTAATTCAAAATCATATTTGATAATTATTCAGTGTAAAAAATCCATAATAATTTTGACTACTTTCTGTACAATGTAGAAATGTTTGCAGAATGTTTTATTTATTTAGAATTCAATTAATTTTTAATCTATAAGTGCCTTTACATACTACTTATTACTATAAAAGGGCTCGTTTCATAAAACAACTTAAGGTTAAAACATGGATCATCCTTCTCGATATTAAAATCGGAGTCTGACTCAGAGAGAAAATTTCTTACATAATGATTATTATTGTCACTTATAAGTTTTAAGTTTATTCACTGTACTTTTGTTTAGAGCAGAAGGTTGTACATTAAAATAGAATATAACTAATCTCAATCCTATGATTTTTGGATTGGACTGCGATTGTTTATTTCGTGATGGGCTGTTATAAAATATACTGGTATAGCACAAATGTTTTAACAATCTTCAATGTATGACAGATTTATATTACTGTTGATTATTTCCTATTGTTTCTAATATTTGTCCAAAACTGTTTTAGTTGTTTATCACACTGGTAATTATTTACTATTGCTTGTAACAAATTTTCAATAAAGTGGGTGGATCGGTACAACATTTATAAGGGGAGGGTGGAGGCCGCGGTATAAAAATAAAATAATTTTCTATTAAATTTAATCTTTTTCATGTGATACATTGTACTAAAAAAGATTTAAAACATCAATAAAATAAAACACATAATTTTTCTATATTTTCTATATTAGGTCACATCAGTGGTTGGTATTTAAATCTCACTTATCATATTGTTTTGTACATTTTATAATAGAGAATTATTTTTAAAAGAAGCATTAATAGCAAACCATTTGATATTACTTAAGGCATTGTTTCCTCTATAAGAGAAAGATGAGTCGCTTTTGAAAGAAAGAATTTTTACTCGTTTATATTTATTTTAAGTGGAGTTATTGTTGTCGTTACTTTGATTAAATGTTTTACATCCTGTAATGATGTCACACTATAATGTATTTTTCCAAAAATTACGCAAGTGTACAAATTATACTCCAGATTTAATTGTGATTCTATTTTTTCCATTTTGAATCATCATATGTGATGTATTTATAGTGAAAATTGTACAAATTAAAAAAACATTAAACCCCTTAAAATACTCTTTTTCTAACAACTGTGTTACTATACATAATTATATGGATATGATTAATTATGTCCTGTTGTCATAATATAGGTATATAGTTAAGCTGTCTTCAATTATGTGTACCGGCTTAGAACCGTTTCTATTTATAACTTTGTTTCTTACTTTCTAGTAGAAATTAATGATGATGTGGCAAGAACCAGTTCTAACCTTGTCCGTGTATATTTATAGTTGACCTAGTTCTTCAATATCTGAGTGATCACTGTTGTTTGATCCATATAGGTTATTCTGGCAAGGTTCCTGTATACACACTGTGGTACTACACATAACACATGGGTTAGCTATTGTTGATCTCATAATTAGTTTATATTTTCAATTAGTTTCTTATGCAATTTGTCATAAATATAATTTTGAATAGATTTGGAAATTACAAGTTGTCGCAAATTATATACAATTAAATGTCTACCTGTAAAATATTCAATATTATATAGCCCTATATAGAATATATATGAATCATAACAACAAATTTTGTGACATGAAATTGATGTTTTTGTAATTATTATATTTTAATAACGTAATCGTTTCTACACAGATGTATCCTAGTCGTAAACATTTCTCATAGATGTATATACAAAACTCATTCATACAGGTTCTCGTTCCGGTTACATTTTCATTAAACAAAGTTTCTTTACTATCATATATTATGTAGTTGTTATTTATATATAAATACAATATATAATGACATTCTTTTCCTGAGCCAACCTTTAAATTACAAGTCCAAATTGTATACTCAGAAGCAATTCTTATGAAGAAATCGTTGAATTGAGTTTATTATGTGTTAAAGTATTTAGTGTATTGTCTATGGTACTTCTATATTTATACCAAATTATAGTGTAGTATTTCCTTGTCTTATTTATATTGTATTCTGACAAATAATAAAATATTGCACACAAATGAAGAACAACTGTATTTTTTAATTCCACGAATAAACTAATTAATTAATTTGCTAGATATTTCTTATGTACAGAACTTAAGAATGTATTTTGAAGTATTTATGTGGCTGCAATTAATTAATTAGCTAGATAACATGTTGAACTGTTCAGTGAATATTTGCAAGTATCTTTTATCTAGAAAAAATCGTAATTGGATGTTTTAGAAATTCATTATGGAGACTAATGCATTAATTTATAAATGGTGACAATAAAACGTCATTATATTATTATATAAGATAGTTAAAAGATTTATATAATATTATAAAACAAATTTAAAACATTCGTAATTTGTAATATCTTTTGTCTTCATAATTTTCCTTGGTTTGTTAATATATTATGTCTGTCTTTATTACACATGCGTTAATTGTCTATTTTTTAAATGAACACTCGGAGTTACAACATATTTCATACTATAGAAGAATTAAAACGCAAAGTATTTTTTAATATATACTCACACCTGGAGCTTCCATTTAGACGGCAGGTACACCCTTATTATAAGTCTTCCTGCTGGCTAAATTATCCAATATTTCATTTGCTTATAATATAATGTTAATAATCTCCCATAACGTGTGAAATTTCGCACTCTTATATGTTCAGTTAACATTACAATATAAGACGTCCCACGTAATGTCTAACCAATGATTTAGTATTTTCTATTTAACTTTAAATTTTCTTCTGTCGACAGGATGGCTTTGATTAAAAGAAGAATATTTATTGCTATCTGTAGTTATCAATCATCCAGCGTTATTTAATACTCTGCTTCCAACGTTATGTACAGATGGATAACTAAAAGCTGTTTAGCCAAAAATATTTCTATTTTAAGTATATTTTGAAACGACAATATTCTAAAACCGACAGAAATTATTTTTAAATTTGTACTTTGTACTTCAATATTTGAAACTATAAAAGTTTGAATTTAAATTATTTTTTTGTTAATAATAGTTTGTTATATTTGGTTGATTTTTATGAATCTTCAGAATTTTAACCAGTAAATATTTTAGACATCGTTTTTTTATTTTTTATTTTGAATTCAAGTTATGAAGAATTGTCCTTCGCAGGTGCCAAACTTAAGTTCTAGGAAAGTCACAAATTATCGATTTGCAAAGTTTTCATTTAGAATACGTCACTACCGCAAAATTTCATTAAAAATTAATACACATACTTTAACTTTATGATTCTCGTGCCATAATATGGTTATCACTGACATTTATCTTGTAATTTTGTTATGTGTAATATTTATAATAATGTTGGTATATAGCGATCTATAGTTTGTTCTTGAGTTGCGTAGTTTTATGATCTCCCTATAAGACCGGCCAATGTAAAAGTCAAGTTCAAAATAATTGTTATGTTTGTGGCACAAACAGAATATCATTATAGATGTTTTTGAAGTTAACAAAAATGAATTAGTCCAAACAAGAAAATCAATCGATCACATTTTAATTTCTATAGACTATACTTTCGGGTATTACTTTTGATTTATTAAAACAATATGTTCGGCACCATGTTGCTACGTTAATACAAGCAGATTATATCTTGTTAAGTCTTTCTATATGTTTCGTCATTTAAATTAATATTGATTGTATGTGTTAAATTGTAAATGGAAAAATATTGCTATGTATAGGTACATTCTTGAAATATACTATTGTAATTATCTCTTCTTGGTCAACAGATAAATACTGAGAATCTACTAATAATATAATAAATAGAGGGTTTAATATGAATTTTAATCAATAAACCTATTTTCCTACTAAGTCTTTTTCTTCTTTCCAATTATAATTCACTGCGCAATTATTTACAATGGTCACACCTCAAAATATCTTTGCAATTAATTATCATGCAGACAATTTGTATAGGATCATATTTTAATGAGTTATTCTATAATTAATCTAAATTCATCAAAGTAAGTTTTTCTTGAAACCTGAAACTATACTAGAATTAGCAATGTCTTATTTTAAGTATATAGTGCAGTTAAATAAGAGGAAGGAGAACTTATTTTGATAAATTTAGATCAATTATATAAACAACTCATACAAATATGTGCCCATACAAATTGTCTGTGCTTCATAATATTGCAAAGATATTTTGAAGTGGGTCAATTGTAGATAATTGCTCAGTGAACGTAAATAAACTCTTCTGTAAATTACACTTTTGACTGTAAAAGTATCTACCAATAGAAACCTGAATTATTAAAATATGTAATCAAATATTTTTGCATTGTTTTTACGATTTTGTATTTATGAAAATGTCAAGTTCTACTATATTTATTCTTTATTTTTCTATAATATATTTTAATATAACTAACCTTTCACTTTAAAAAACATGTAAACATCTAGAGTAATTTCGATAGCATGTGTTAAATTATAATTTGTTCACCAACACAAACTTATAATGTGTCTATTTTACGGTGAACCGATATAATACGATCGAACTATATACATATCATTGATATAACTACAAAAGTAGAAATCGCAGTTATAACATTTCATGTGAGACGATACAATTGTAATTAATTAAAATAGTGATAATAAAATGTCTTTATATTCTTCTTCCGCAGACGGAAACATCACCAACACAGCGTCAACTACTTTAACAACCGGTGTCAACAGCACCCTTGGTAACCAAATCCTCTCCCCTTCTTCTCCTTGCACTCTCTTTTTCATTCATGGGGGCATGGACATGCAAGGTCAGGTCTTCGACGATGCTTTTGTCTTTCTACTTGGCCCGCCTTCACAACCGTTGCCAAGTTCAGCTTGTACTGAGGAAAAGCTTATAACTTGTCTGGACACACAGATACCCCTGGATACTTCGTCCTCACCTAAATGAGAAGTTTAAAGGTTCCACTCCGTCCCGTCCATTTGACTCGTGTATCTTTTCTATGATAAGCAAATTTTGTACCCTTTTGATGCAAATAATGAATATGTCATATTGTATTAACTATTTTGGCAATAAATAATGGTTTTTGAAATTACCAATATTTTTATTGTGATTTTATTTTTCATGAATGGGTTACTATTTATTTTTAGATTAATTGTGTATCTAGTAGAAACTAGATTAATAGTTTTAATCATTTCGTATAGGTACATGAGAGTTTCCAAGTATAGCGATGTGTAAACTTCCTGTAATGATAATGTCCTAATTTGCAGTCAGACAATACATAGCATATATATAAATGTGAAATCATCGCTATGATTAACTATATCGTATCTGTAAATAGAATTGCGGAATTAGCATAAATGGGTATAAGTTTGTTGATAAAATTCAATAATTAAGTTGTAAAATCCAGAATACGATTTCGATGATAATTAAGCCCTTTGAATCCATATTTTTCTATATTATTTAAAGCTCAC
The DNA here is from genome assembly GCA_034780395.1 of Vannuccia rotundouncinata. Classification (NCBI taxonomy): domain Eukaryota; kingdom Metazoa; phylum Platyhelminthes; order Proseriata; family Coelogynoporidae; genus Vannuccia; species Vannuccia rotundouncinata. The sequence goes on along the minus strand of JAUZNC010058462.1, from coordinate 30,807 downwards.
TTTTTCATCATTTGTATTTTAACCCAATTTTGAGTTTAGAAAATTATAGGAATACATTTTTGAAAATGTTTAAATATATTGAAAGGTATTCATATACTGGTAAGTTGACTATTATATAAACAAAAAATTATTTCAATATACCGATCTATATTTAAAATTGATATACGAGATTCGCCCTTATGGTCGCTTATTTCCTTTATTGGATGTTATTGTATAATAAAAGCACCATCCAGTTCGTATAGAATGAAATCGCATAATATGTATTTATTTTCCCAGTGTTCCTGTATATTTTATTTACTCTACTCTCTTTTACTAAAATATCTGTTTGGTGGACACGTTATAATATATATAAATACTTAACAACAATTGTAGATATAATATACGATCAAATTTCATATTCAGAGTACAAGTATTGTATTCCAATGGGTATTGCTTAAAAGTTTTATTCTATAAGATATTTAAACTAGACAAGTAAAGAAAATTATTTATATTTTTACATTATGTAAATTTAATAAAAATTATTATGTTGAGAACAATCGAACTAAACGAAGAATTTCTATAAAGGAGCGAAATTAAAAAAATAAATAAGACTTTTTAATAAAGAATTTATTGCGACGAACAGTATTTATAGATAAAATATGTTATATTTCAAAATATATCTTAAAAATAGCATTCAATGAAAAAATTATTATTTTAGTTATTTTTCCATAGAAATGTTTGGTAATTTTTCAATATATTATTTAATGTAAAGTAAAAATGATTAAATTTTCATTTTTATTCAGTTATAAAAGTGTAACGAATTTTGACTGTTATACGAAAATTATTTTAATCCGGGAGATATTATCGTTTTGTTACTCTTACTTTTTCTATAAGAATTTTATATTTGAAAATAAAAAATTAGAGCTATATTTTAATAAATATAAGTAAAGTAAAATAAAATAAAATCAAAAGCTTGAACAGTATCTTAGAAAACAATCGAATTGAATTGTCATAAAATTCTCTTTTAAAAGGTACTGGCTATAATTAATAATATCATTATTAATAACATTATTACTCTATGATTAATATATTTTATTATTAATATCTTTAATTTCTTTTCTTAATATAGTATTTTCTAAATATTCATAGGTAAATTGTAAACTAACCAGAGCTCTGATTGGCTTTAGTAGAAATTACGCATTAACTTGATGTCATTATCTTATGTAATTGTATGACGTTTGTTCCTTACGCAAAACTATGGAAACCAGACAACTAAAAATAGCAACAACGATCTATGTGTCATGCATATGACCAATCAATGCGCAGCTAGTGAATCCACTCATTACTATATAAGCAGCGCGAACGCTGTTAGCGATATACTAGTTTGTTTCATCATGTCTGCGTTTGCACTTTCCGAGCTTTGCATATCTGCTGATTGCAGCATGTACTCAGATATGACATCCGAGAATTTGGAAGTAATTATTAGGAGTTCTGTTAAAAAAATTAACGATAGTCGCAAAAGTCGGACAGGTGCTTGCTTGGCCCGAAATCTCATGATCGCTCAAGTTGTCCGCAAAGCCAGACAGTTCATGGTTCTGGATCATAAAATTGCCTCTTATACTCAGGAAGCGAGTATGAACCAGGCTACCTCCTGCTCAACACCAATGGATGTTTCACCAATTGAAGAAGCTCCCCAAGTAATTCCAACTGCGAAAGCGATTCCAATGGATATCTCCCACGATCATATTGGACCACTTTCTTCTGAGAACCTTCAACAATCTCTCGGATCTGGCTTGGATCTTCCACCAACACCACCAAGTGTACGAGATCAAATAAAATCCAACTTGCTCAAGAAACGATGTCTTAAAACAAATGATAGTAATATAAACTCTAACATGTGTGACTCCATTATTCCCCCACCATCCAAAAAGTATCGGCCTTCTCGCCAAAGAAGTAAATCAACCAAACATTCCTTGCTCAAACATCATCAACTCGGGAACTCTTCTGTGTATTTAGTCGCATCTCTTCCTGCTGTTGGTGGAGAAAACAACGAGAATAGATTGGTACTACTTCCTTACAACAAACTTACATTACAGTGTTCAAATAGTCTTTCAAATTCTCAATATGTTTTTAATTCCACAACATCAGAACTCTCGTGCTTACCATTAATGTCTAACAAACCTTACTTTTGTAACAATAAAGTTGAATTACCCCTAATTCATGCATCCTCATAAACTTCTTGTACGTCACTTGTTTTGACAAAGTTTTTCATATAAATCTGTGATTTTATTTCCAACAGAGTTACTTTATTTATTGTAAAACTATTTGTGTGTATATATATATATATACTGTATATTTGTATTCATTCAGTGTATAAATATTCATTTATTTGTATATTTAATATATATTGTAATTTGAATTTTGATATTATAAATTTCCCTGTACTACATTAGTACAGATTTCAATTGTAATATTTTGTTATTTTTATATTTTAAAATATGGAAGGTCAAGTCAGAATAGAATATTAATTATGTCTCGAATTAATAGTATAGTGTAATAACCCAATAAGGGAAATTTGACATAATAAAGTTTAGAAGTGTCTCTCGAAGAAATCAAGGTATTTGATTACGTTAACCACAACATAATTATATGGGAAGGAGACTATAATATTCTCTAGTCCTAAATAGTTGAATAGATACAAACCGTTTCAATTCACCTAGATGTGAGACGATTCTATTTTTAGATATTTTGACGTCAGCAGACGTAGTGTAGTAAGCAACCCAGGAGAGACATTTTGCTTATATTCTAATTTGGATGAAATTCCTTCAGATAGGCGAACGCATTTCATTCCTCATAACTATTGATAAACTGGAATTATGTTGGATTCCATTTTAAAATACATTCAAGCTTTGAGCGAACTCTATAATATTTACAAGTATATATATATATATATTTCTAATTTTAAGTTTTGTTTCAGCTATTACAAACTATGTAGGTATTTTTATATATTTTAAATTAGAATATTATATTTTATCGATTAATTATAACTTTAAAAAATTAAACACAATAATAATTTCCACTATTTTTTTAAAAAAATGTTGGTAAGGCAACGATATGATTAATTAATTAGTCAATAAATTTTAACGAGAGCATATATCAACGTTAATAACAGAAATTACAATATATATATTTGTAAATCATTCATTCACTACTCTAAAATGATGTCATCAATTCAAACATTAATGTTAATTAAAAAAAAATTGCTCAATAAGTTGCAATAATTAATCTTTATTACGTACAATTTTGTAATAATTTTTATTGAACATGAAATTGAGAATATTGCACATTATTTTTAGAATATCCAAATAGGAAACAATATTTTTGAATATATTTTAATAGCAAAAATTTAAGAAATAAAATTGTATTTCTTTAAATAAACTTTTATAAAATGTACAATTCGTAATACAGAAATTAGTTGTAACCTAGTTTTAATATCTAATTAATAATGTATTACAAATATTTTTCAACTTCATAAATATAGATAGGTACGGAGGTGATAATTAACAATATAAATAAAAGTTTTCTTTATATTAGTAAATCTAAAACAAAGTTGAATCCACCCGTTTTGAATATGACGGTCGAAATTAACAAGATCTAAATTCAACAATAAGTTCTCTATTTAAGTAGCGTTGTTTAACATTTAATTCTTGACAATACTCCTAATAAGTGTAGAACAGTATTAAAATAGATAGCATATTAAAATTGAGGGCGTAACCTACTTACAATATATTTCACCTTCCATAATTATGCGATAAAATACAATCATTGAGATAATATGTACTACGTTACACACAGTACGTAGAAAATCATGTACACTATTATCGCAAAAAGTTTTGATGAAAGTAGTTATAGCGAAAACTGTTCTTAAAAATTGCAACGTACGTTCCGCTCCCAATTGAATGATCAAGATATCGATTGATTTTATTAATAATTTGATGTAAATATTGGTGTAGATTTTGCATTGCTATTCAGGTTCTGGAAGCAGTTTCACATACATTTATTTTGCGTAAATCATGGACGTGTTAAAAATATTAAGACTACTTTCAATGGCCCCAATTAAAGACAACTTTTTGTTATATGTATAGTAAAGAGTTCTACAAACGATAAAAATTTAATTATAAAATATTCATTCATGCTTAATTTCTGCGCATAAACATAAAGTTTGAATTGTTACAATGAAAATACAAAATCAATTTAAAGTTACATACATTTATATTTAATTGACTTGAAAATACAGAAACACTAATGTTATTTTAAATATAGTTAATTGATAAATTATACACACCTAAATTTAACATAAACTATAATTTGACCTTTTAAGAAAATCAACATATTTACATATAAAAGTAAATTATAAATAATAATTAACAAAATTACAATAGAATAATATGTACAGTATATATAATAACTATTTTTGTAATTATTAACAATCAGTGAAATCACAAACAATCAATTTCAAAAAGTTGTAGAATACATAAGACATCAAATTAAATTACAAGTATAATAGAGTTAATTTCTGAATATTAAGTTGATGGTTTGGGTCTGCTTAGGCCGAGTCCAGAACTGCCCGGAGGTTTGAAGGGACTTGCAGGCGTGAATGTAAGCAAGCTACCGAATAGAAAATGCTGCACAACTGGAAATTTGGCTAAAACCTAAAATAATAAAAAGACAAAATTGATTACACTTTATTATTGAACATACACAATCAAGATGTGAAATATCATTAAATATTATTATTAATAATAAATTATAACTTATCTCTTTTATCAAATTTGTGAAAACTAAGATAGTATAAAACTGCTATAATAACAAACAAATAAGGGTCAAATATGGAAGCCAACTAAAAACCACAGCATTTAAACATATGGCTATATTTCATGAAAAATATTATTAAACATACACCCACTTATTTATTATCACAAAAGAGAATAATTTCATTGGGTATAGACAGCTCATGATAGTCAAAAGGAAGTGTGTCTTTTTAATATCTTATCAACAAGACATGGCAAATTCATTTTTTCCCGTAATATTAAACCAACTTCGAGCGTGGGTGGCTAACAATTACAAGGGATTCAAAGAATTCTGTTACGATAAACAAACATACTTTTGGTAACTATGGTAATGTTGAATTAATTTCGGTCGTTAAATTGTTTCCCGTCTGGTTTGTCTTATTGAAAAATAGTACTAATTGTCACATTCCTTAGGCATTTACACTATTTTTATTATAATTTTAATGGACCCCTCTCCACAAGAAATATTAAGTTTATGTTGGCGACGAACCCAATTCGACCGACGGATTATACACACATTTACTGAAGAAACCAATCCGTCGGCCTGTCCATACGAATTGCGTTCTTTTTAAAATAACCCAGTTCGTCCGACAAATTGCGATCCTGATAAAATAACCCATCCGTCCGACGAGTACGGTATTCGTCAGGTGAACACAAATCGTCGCCAACATTTAAAACAAAATCACAACGATGACCGGGCCATAATAGTCATTTAATTGTCATGTGTAGTAAATACAAACCAACTGCAGTCTTTGTTAAATAATAAAATTTATATAATTATAAGAATAAAATTAATTCTTTAATTTAAGTAATAAATATACCTTTTTATGGGTTAAATATAGAAATTCAAAATATGAGAAGTGTGTCAATACTGTATTAAGGATAAGAACTTAATTATTTTGAAATAAAAAGTCGTCCATAACGAAGAAAGGAAGTTTCTCAACCAGAATATCTCTTATAGCGGTTACACGCTTTTTTCTATTCTCTATCAATAGTTTTTCTATTATATTTAGATGTAATTTATAACATTTTGAAGATACACATGTAATCAGGAGTTAGGAATCAAACTTTAATATTCTAATTGAGAAAGATATGAAGTCTTAGATTACAACCGATTTACAGACTAAAAATAGCTCTCAATGCTAGTGACGCTTTCAACAAGGATAACAATTTCCGCACTGAAGCATGGCTTAACATGTGCAGATAGAGCGGTGGTAGGAGGGAGAGTGAGATCTTGCAGGCAGCGAGAACAGATGTCTGGAGCTAATTTTTGCAACAACCCCTTTCTCCCATCGTACGATAAGGGAAGTAAAAGCATGGAATGGGAGGATAGAAGGCTAGCGTGGGTGTGACGATATTGTAGAAAGAAACAAAAATAGATAACCTGGAATCTGGGTGTGTGACCTCAAATATGAAATATGTCTGTAATGCAGGAAAGAGTAAAATGAAACCTTGGAAAATGGACATATTGTTGGACAAACTCTCATAAGAATAAGACGAGTGAAATAATAACAATTAAAGAAACTAAAGGATAGAGCAGTGTAAAATTAATGTAATAATTGCCTATATTTACAAATACAGCTGTGGTAAATCAAATATTTTATGGAAAAAAGTTATAAAGTTATAATTTTAAAAGAACGCAGAAAAAATTAAATTAACGATTTGCTTCATTTCTGCAAAAATATAATCATTATATAGCTCAAAATGTTCCAAGTTTATCAGAGTTCACAGAAGAAAATGAATGAATATCCACGCCTATATTTCTTTAACCAGTCTTCTACTCAACATAAAGAAAGAGTGGCTAGGTTTCCTGACGTCACTAGTGAGAGAAAAAAGTCATTTAATCGATAGTTGGATTGAATAAAAGAACATTAGACGTGCTAGTTTGTGGGGGTTAGGGAGTGAGTAGGTTGGGGAACGATATTTTGTGTTATGCCACGAATAAGTCTCTGCCAACTATGAGGAAGAAGGAAACCATTGACTACGCCTACCTATATTGTTGCTACCTTGTTGTCTGCAAGAATAAAACTAGACGAAAGCTATAAAATAGTAGATTACTTTATCAATGACTTGTCGATGACTTAACTTAAACAATATTAATATACTGCATTGCAGGTTAGGGTGTGGCTGTGCATCTAGCTAATTAGAACTAAATAGAACTATTCTGTGAACAACTGCACCGTATACGTTACATCCTGTTCGAAATCACATGATATGTGACGTCATTAGATCATAATAATCCCTGGAGTATGTCAGTACTAATAAAGGTGATCCTCCGGAAGCACGTACAGTTGTACTATATGAACCGGGGAAGAGAGCTAGAGAGTCATAAAAAACTAAATCATTCCTAAATGCTGGTGGTTCATGAATGATCTCTTGGCTACCATCCGGAAACTAGATCACAACTATAAACAACAGAAGAAGGCTGGAAATTCATAGATAAGAGAGGCGAACGAGTGCCGATTGATGACGTAGCTATAGATGAGGGAGTTAGCGCGTTGACCAAATTAATATAAGCCATGGTAAAAAGCGTAGGTTCTCGCGCGTTCATGTGAAATTCTTTGGAGCTAATAAAATAGTTTATCAGATCTTTGGATTGAAAAGGTCAGTTGAACTAACACTGCGTTAAATCAATGACTAGAGATAAGTCAGCCGGTTTAATAAGTGGAATAGGTTGTACGGTGCAGAGAAAACCGAGCGAAATATGTAGTGTGTTAGTTAATCCTGATGAAGAAGAGCTTGCCAGAACATATTTCAGAGGTGAATTGCAATAAGAGAGTTACTGAACGCAATATTTTTAATATGAAAGCAAAGAGTTTGCATGTCACAATGAATAAAGCCAAATTTAAAATTTGTAATCTAAAAATAATCTTTTAGCAAAACTGATAAACATGTTTTAAAAAATATATTCTTCCATTTATTCAGCCTCAAATGGAAGAATATAAAACACACCTACTCAAGTATTATAAACTAAACGCAAAGATTACGAGCATGACAAAAAATTCTTATTGAATAAAGAAAATAATAATTTTATGTTTCATAGTGTTTAAAAATAAACTTGAGATCGGGTTGTTGTATGGAGCAAGTGCCATATCATATTACAAAATACAATTATTGGGAGAAGCGTATATAAAATAGATATTTAATAGATAAAATTAAATGATTTACTCATATTACAAGCAGTAAAAATAATTTGTGCTATCAGCAAAAAAAATCATGAAATTAATTTTAAGCAATATAATATTATGCTTCAAAGATAATTAAACAATATAAATTAATTTAAGCTGCTAAATGGTTGGTCATAAGTTCCACCGATTTTTTAATTGTCACACTTTTAAATGCACGAATAAGAAAAAAGCGGTAACAACACAAATAACTGGCAATATTCTGACCCCTGATTTTTAGCACTACGCCGAAAATTTCTATTAGTTTGTCTGAACTATAGTTCCTTCAGGAACAGTTATTGTGATTGTCAGCTTCCTGAATCCTGGTTCCGTATGGCACACGATTAATAATTAATTGTTTGCTAAACGTCGCAATGCTTCAGCTCCATTTTCATTAGATTGGAAGTAATGTTTCAAAGACCCTATTCTCTGCTTCTTAGTAATTAAAATACTGCAATTTGAATACCTATCAATAAATTTGAACTGTCTGTTACATAGACATAACTTGCGATTTTATTGCTTCAATTGCATTAGCTTGTATATGCATGCTCTTGAAGGATTTCCATTTATAAAAACCGTTTAGAACTTGTCGCTCACTCTAGAAATATTTCCCTTGATTCAAAATATAAAATACGGACCTTTCTTGTCTACGTAACCATTAATCATTTATTAACACCGCACTACACTACAAGCTCTGAATCATTAGACAATACTATAGCTTAACTCATTTATTTGCCAATAAAACTAGCGGGTTAATAATTATTCACATAATATGACACGCATTTTCTAACAGTCCAATCTTTGCTAATACTATTACTCATTGTATGAATACGCGTTTAATCTATTTATAGACTGACGTCAGTTCTTGCTTCAGAGCGCATATTATTATATAATGATACAAAACCCTAACCTTTATAGTTCAAACCGATTTCATCAGAAATTATCTTACAGACAAACGTAGCAAAATATTCACAAAATATTTTTATTTTTAAAATATATTTCAAAATAAATATAAATGTCACTTATAATTACAGATATAGTACAGTGTAATAGAAAATATCGCAAAGATGATAAAATATCACAAAGTATACATTAAACCTGTTGGAAATCACACATTAACTTTAATTAATGAAAACTATAAAAAGTGGGAAACCTCTTGTGATACAAAATCAAGACGCGCCAGTACCTGGATGTTAAGCGAGACAGACGCTCACGTTTTCTTAGAATCAGAGGAAGGGAAAGACAAGATTACGAGCAATTTATAGTTGAACTAACTCTCCAGGAAAAAAACAAGAGAACGTTGATAAAAATGTGTTATCTAGGTCTAACTATAGTCGATTTAGAATTATAAAGAATTTTATCAGTTAAAGGAATTTTAAATCAAGATATTCTAAGAAAGGATTTTAAACATAATAATACGCAGATTATAATATATAGAGGGAAATTTGAAACATACATACCTCAGCTTTATACATTTTGATTAATCCTGAGTTGACTTTGTCCCAGAATGGTACACCACTGATGCCGTATAATGTGTTGGAGTGTTCTTCAAAGGGACCCGTTTTTACCTAAACAAGGGAGAAAAGAACAAGGAAAATTTCAACAATTAGATAAATACGAAGTATTATCATTAGCAATAATTAAATATTGCTATCACAGAAAACAGTGTATTTAACCTTTAAAAACGTTATACTAAACAAAGAGTTGGGTTGAAAAATGCAATAAACAAGTGGTAGCAGCTGAATAGAAGATCTTGTTTTGTCTCGCACGGAACCTAGATATCGTTCGAGAGAAACACATGACCATGCTCTAAAGAAACTACAATCAAAACATCACAACGTTTACTATATATAATCAATAGATATATTTCCATTCTAAATCAATAACGCCTGCTTATACAACCAAATATATATTATACGGAAAACTAGATTTCCAATTTAAAGTATGAAAATTGGTACTATGGAGGATAATATTAAATTCTAAATCAATTATGCAAATTGATTCTCCAGACTTTAAAAAATAGTAAAAAAAATGTTAATCTTTTGAATTCGAATCAAGTTGATCTATAAAATAAATATAATGTATGTACGCAGCAATGAGAATTCACTGGTAGTTATAACAACTAAACTAAAAGCGATACATAAACATTTTGAGTCATAAATATATAATAAACTTATATAAACTATTGATCAACAAATGTATTGCATTTTACAATTCCTTTCACAACTTTTATAAAGCAAAATGTAAATAAAAAATTGTCAAATTGAAAAGTCAATTGTCAAATAATAACTTTAAGTTTAACATTTATCATCTCTTTGAAACACTTGTAAATAAACTATCACTTTACATAGACGTTTGTTCAAAAAGTGTATTATGGAGCAATGCAACACTGTTGTTCCAAGTTCATACAAAGGTTAAAAATATACTTTTATTCAAACACTAAGTAATATTTTTACTTTTAAATATTACAAATATTAATGATTATAAACAAAAGAGGTACCTACTTTAGCGGTTAATGTAAAATAGTAACGTTTATTAAATTTTTAAAAACTAATTTTAGGACTCTAATTTATATATTTTGTTTTTTTGTTAATTAATGCTGTCATTACTAATTATACTAATAACGAAACTTTTATGGACTATAACCGAAATAATATTGTTGTATAAAACAGCCTACACTTTTTAATAGTCACCTAAAGCAAAGCGCATTCGTAACGCTTATTGTAACACTCGCAAATATTACATCTGTTGTTCTTTTTACAAGTGGGTGTATGATATATGCATATGACCGATTATACCAAAGTATCACGTGATCTACCAAACTAACAATCTTCGTACGTAGGTATGTGCCAACTTAGTTAGAGTGCAAGTTACACTGTCGCCTACTTAGAATTATAAAAGAGTTTCTTGAATATTGAACCAAATTATAAAGGTAATGATTGTAATTAGTAAACCCACGACTTCGTGCGCTTGCATGTGTAGAAATAGCAAATTAGGTAGTTATGTCATCGCGACTAAATATAAATAAATAAAGTAAATAGTAAACAAACAATATGGTTTCCATAACTACATAACTACTGCAGAAAGAACTGCATTTTATTGGTAGATATTAAAAATTAAATTATACTCTCAGAAATAAATTAAACTTGAAGGATTTTTTTGCGATATACAATAAACAATGTTTTTGACATAACATCATAAACTGTGAATCAATATTTGTGCACATAAGTTTTCTAAATAAATAAAATATAAATGATAAATTGAAATAATATATGGCTATAAATATTATTTAAGAGCAATAAAATATGTTCTAACTATGATCTTTTAGATATAAAGTGTGTGTTTAGTTGCGTTTAATTTTTCATTAAAATAAATGCAATTTTTTACTGGCACATTGATTGTGCAAATTAAATAACCTAGAAATATTAATTTATTATATATTAAACAAATGTTACATATTATTTTTAACTATTACTTCATATATCGGCACTTAAATAGTATTTTAATGTATTTAAACTAGATATCTACATAGTCAATCGTTATTTATTATGTTGAAAATAGAGGAAATATTAACAAAGTCAAGGTACTAATAATAAAGAATTTTAAAAACAGATTACTTTCATTATTACACAATCGGAATATCCTCCGAGTTTGAAATATACGCCAACACTTTGAAAAATAAAAATGTGCATACAATAATGTCAATTTAAAAAGTAACACCTTTATCTATAGCCCGTAGCATGAGCGATAATCCGTCTACAATTGTGAGGTATTTAAGTGCAGTTAAAAAAAACAATTTTATAACCCTCTAATCAAGAATCTTTCAGAAGCTTTTATTTTTGAATTTATAAAACTCATAGAGGCCTCCCACGCTTCTCTAAGAAAAATTAATTAGGTTTTCAATAACAGTACCCCAATTCTGACTTTTCGCCTCAAATTGAATCGTTTAGCCTCCCCCCACCCCTCATAAACGTGACATTATAAAACGTGCCACATTTGTGAAATACTGCACTGCTAGCTTTAAAAAATCACACATTAACAATAAGTCTAATTTTCACTGCAAATGAGAAAAATGGTTTCTATATAATATAAAATTAGTATTCCTGGTCGGACATGAGAGTCCTACCCGTATTACTTACTGAACATTCTATTTTAATATTGCCGATTTCAACAACAGAAATCATATGCTAGTCTGCCATATTGGGCGTACATTATAATAGAGAATCAATTTATTATGTCACGTGTTGCCTCTTAATACCTATTGTTCAGAATCGAATTAAAACTTGCGACCAAATGAGATTGATCAAATTCAGAACCCCGGATATAGATATTATATTGAAAAACATAATCATAGCTACAACGATATATTTAGAACACTGTCGTTTTCTGAAATTAAAACGATTACTCAGCTTGAAATATTTCGCAATTATTTCTATGAATTCCTCTAAAAAAAACGATACAGTCTTCATTTACTAATATATAAAAAACGTCTTTGATAGTTTATATTTTTTGTGCATTTAATATGATAGAGAAAGAACAAAAATGAGAGACTATTTTAATTATTAATGAATGTTAACAAAACTGGCAGAAAATAACATCTTATAGATGAAAATCTACTGCAGAAATATGTAGAGCGGCTATATATATGATAAATTATACAATGGTTAATAATTGTAACAAGTTTTGGACATGAGTCAACTACGAAGTTTAGTTTTGATATGTCGATTAATTGCGGAGTATTTACGAATAAGGTAGAATGTTGGGTGAAAGATAATATGATTTATTACAAATTATAATGGAACAAATACAGGATTAGATGAGTCATTAGCAGTATTGATAGTAACTGAAATCAATTTAAAGACATGCCTTGATGGCTCAAAGTTTTCTTATTACATGCATTACAGTTATTGGTCAAATGTGTCCCCAGCTAACCGATCAGTCAAGTGTTAAAGGTAGTGCATATCGCATGTACATCACATGTAGTACAAATTCCTACCTTTCCAACTGAGTAATCGGTTTAATTTGAGAAAACGTCAGTTGTATAAATATATCATCGTAGCTATAATTATGAGAGGTTACGGAGGTTCATACAAGGGTTCTCAACTACTTCAACTTTATTTGCTAACAATTTCTAATTTAATACAAGACAGTATTTCGAAAGGAAATGTGGGTTATTTGTTGTTTTTGTATAGATTTCGTATCTTATTTGTGGCCAATAGTTTAGTATATGCACAGGGTTATAATTGCCCTCAATTGAACCGATATCATTGTTCAGTTTAGATTTCAATTCTATTCAGCCTTACTTCACAGAACGCTAATGTTTTAGGGGTAGATAATTATACGATTACTAACAAACAAATCAATAGTTCAGTGTCATATGATATTGATGAGCAACAAACTGCACTCAACAAACAGAAAAGGAAGTCAATAACCGACTTCACCTTAATGAACAACACGTGATCCAGATAAAGCTAAAAAAATATTAACGGTTGTGAGTTGCTTCAATATAGTAGTTTAAGGACAGAAAAATTATACATTCTAGTTAGTAAACTAATCAATGTATATAAAGTGCCAAGAGCTGTCTTTAATCTAGACGAAAATGAGTTAATTTGTTTAAAAAATGTCTCAAAAGTAGAATAGTTTACGCTTAAATACGTATTGTCTAACAAGTTTACAACCTTATATGTAACATTTTCAAACATTATGAAAATTTCAATTAACATTATGAAAAAAAATTATTTAACTATCAGTGATTACATTTTGCGAGATCTCACCTCATAAATGTACTTCAAACAACCAAATATAAGGTAATCTTTATATAACTCTTCCACCTTGTCCTTCTGAGCAATGGAACCTGGATCTACCGAAGACTGTGCTGGAATAAAATTACAATGAATACCATAATATTGAATGAATATATCAGTGTTCGAATTAAATAGAGTGCGTATTTTCCGGGGAAATTCCGCAGTCGTGTGTCATTGCACAATTGGGCAATGTTATTATTGACAGTTACTCTTTGATTAACCCCCTGATACAGACATTGATTTTTGAAAAAGAGTAATTAAAGTTTTTGGTTAATTTTTTAAATTTGTTTAATAAATTCGGCAACAGGTTTAACTGCCTAGTCAACCTAATTCGTAAATTGAAGATGTAGATCCAATTCAGTAAATTCTAATAAAATAACTATACTAAGAAAAATACTGGAATAATGATTTTCTAAAATGATGTAATATGACAAATTAAGAGTATATATCTTAAAATAATTGCAAAATTTATTACAATTATTGTGTAATACGAAAATATTCTAAATTAACTACAATTTTAAACACCACTTTAAATAAGTTTGCTTGTTACTACTTATAGTAATATACCTCCAAAATATTTGGATATTTCTAAAAAATATTTAGATTACATAACATCTGCTTACAAGGATAAAAAGAATAAAATTTAGGTAAAAGCAAAAACACATTTTAAAATGATAATAAACACAGATATTCAATTATGTAAATAATTATTTTGATTGCTTTGTGATGAATAAATAAAATTATTTTTCCACTCTATATTATTTACGTTTAATATGCAGATATCATGTTTAATGCTACTTAGAAAATATATTTTTAAAAAATTGGTTAAAATAATTCGTAAGTAGACAAAATAAGTTTAAAAATTTCAATGTAATGACTTTGTATGTAATTAAGCTCAGAGTAGAAGAGAGTCGGCCTCTAAACCAGCATAGAAGACAATAAATGTTGTTCTGGAGAAAATTATCAAAATTAAAAGTGTATACTATTAAAACCATTATTTTAGTTACAAATCAATTAGAGTGTTTGCAGAATTGTAACACTTAACTCTTGTAGAAGCTAGATTCCTACAGACATTATTATAATTTCATCGTCGATATAATGAAAAAGTTAATAACAATTAAAAAATTCATAATTGAATAATATACTGACCTAACATCTGTGAACTGCCCCAAATAAAAGGGACAAACTGAAAATCATCCAGACTCCAAACACCTTGAGACCCGGCCGGTTCCATCCTGTATGTTGTCTGTAATTTACGCACCAACTCTAGATAAACCGGCATAATGCGTACTCCAACAGCGCCAAACTCCTTTACCTCCGCCTGTAAGACACCCGTTTTGAACAGACAGATGAGGAAGGCGATGAAAGCTAGTTCATGACCAGTACCATAGTCAATGCGTGTCGAATTACCAACGGACTCTGTAAGATAGCCGGCACATTCCTCCACGGCCTCAGAACTGAAGGCAGAAAGTTCAGAGAGCTCGGAGGAGAGTAGAGTCGGGGTGTTGGCCTCTAACCAAGCATAGTAGACACGAAAGGCTTTGTTACCGAATCTTTGCGGTTGTTCTTCAGGAGGAACTTCATCAATGTGATTCTTCAAGGTTTCCAGAACACCAACAATCTTTTCCACATTCTGTAGATGCAATTTTTGATTAACTTATCGATGGAATAAAAGATATATTTGAGAGCCACTTACTGGACTGTATGTTACGCTGTCGGTCAACTTCTTGCCTACAACAGCTCTATTAACAGACTGAATGAAGCCCAATATGTCATTGTAAGCCTGACATTTTTCCCAAGTTGGAAGATCAAGTGCTGAGCAAACCTGCTTATTGAGTTTCATAGCGCAGAAAATATGAGCAATCTGAAAGAACATGATCGAAATATTCATATAAATATGTAAAAAAGATTAAATATTGATGGGTAATGATCGCTAATTGACTGAACAGAAAGGTATTTAACCATTATATATCTGTTGAAATATACAAATTATATTTAATTGTAAAAAAACGCTGCATAGTAAAAATTGTTATTTCAGTTTTACAAATTTAATTTATCAATAGGTGTATGAAGTACAAATATAATGAGTATTGTCCTCCACATAAATAATAGTTTCGAGACAATACAACTAACATTACCGTTTTTTCAAATATATGTAGTATCTTTTTGAAAAACTTTTTTTCATTATATTCTACTCAGGCAAAATATAGATGAAAGAAAAAAATCAAAATGAATAAGAACAATCACAACACTTGACGTTCACTCACATTATAAATCATTCTATACCAACCTACAAAATTTATGGCTATTTTAATGGAGTATTTAAACGAGATTATAATTTTATAATTCAATAAATTTGTAACTAGAACTTTATTGATTATGCAGTTATTAGATAATCACTAATCCCTAATCAGTATCTAACTTTTCATATAAACAAATATAATAGTTACAAAGGAAATCCAAAAATATAGACAAGCTGGAGGACATGCTTATGGGACATTCCACGAAAAACGTCACTATAATCAAAAAATTAATTATGTATACAAACCACCAAACGCATTATAAATTAATGAAAAACACTTCAACCAATCGTATTTTACTTTCAAACGTTTGAATTTCCAAATTTTATTATAATTACATTTCTATGAAAAGTAAACATTAAACTGTATGCTAAATTTGAAATTGTTGGATGTAGTTTTCTGTTTGCTAATTTAAAGGATATTTGGTAAGTAAAATTGCATGATTTCAAATTTATGTATTAGATTAAAAGCCTAGCCTCAGATAAAAACATTAATTATTAAAAAAAAAATAGTTATTATATATTTAAATTATTAAAATAAAAAAATGTTAAAATAGCTTCAAAATTTAAATTAAATTTAGAAACAAGTTCAAGTTCACATTTTAGATAATAATTGATAACTATATATTCTATGTAACAATGGCTACAATGGTAATGGTAGTTACCATATAATTTTTAAAAAGTATTTAATCAATATTCTTAAAATAAACTAGTCTGTGATTACTATGCCTCAGACTGTAATCATAGGCATGAATTTACGCCTTTCTAGAAATGGATACCTCTTATTTAAAATGCTCTGCTCAATTTGTTTGCAAAAAAGTTGTTCAACAATAATAATAATATCAAATATTAGTCATAATGTTCTATTTATAAATTTTAATGGATCATTTTAAGTATTCTTTTATTTAACTAAAAATGTTACACTTACATTTCAGAAATGGCTTCAAAATCAAGACATCAAATTCAAAAAAATTACAGAAAAATAAAAAAATTAGATGGTAAATAGAAGTGAAGATCGACACAAGGTTGTGAAATCTGATACTGTGAAAATTCGAAGAAATTTGCATTCACATCAATGAGTCAGAAAATTTTGTTTGAAAATTAATCAAACTGCTGAAGCAACAATTTGACCTGACCCTTTTGTCAGGGTATGAATAAAGTTGAAGGGCTGTGAATAAAGTTGATGATATTCTGCCAATTTCACCAACTAAAAGGAGATTTGTTGTGGGAAAGTTAGAAATAGAAGTAAAAAGAAAAATACAAGCCTGCAGATAAGGTTGAAAAATTCTTTCTTAGAGATGATATATTAAAGGCAATCCTGGTTTGAAAGAGTTTGTGACAATTCGCCTAGAGATGGCACCAAAAAGAAAAAAACAAAAGCACTATCTTATGTTCATGCTCAGGGAGGCTTATTCTAAGTTCTGTGAAGAAAACAGTGTGCAAGTTGGGTTTTCAAAGTTTTTGTAGTTTAAGACCCGAAGAATTTGTAATGTCAAGCAATACACTGCAGATTGCTTGTTTATGTCATGTCTAATTCACAAAAATTTATTCCAATTACAAGCTGCCATTTTGAAGTGTATGAAGTTGCCTATCTACTATTACAACTGGGTTGATGATGTGGTAACTTGCTCAGATGCACTACCAGCTGTGAAACTTGTACAAATGACAGATTGTTGGATTTGTATAGTGATGAAATAACAGATGAAACTGTTAATTATTTCAAATGGGAGCAATCCACCAATCAGAAATAAAGTATGCATTGAAATGTCTTTTGCTGAAGACATTACATCTTTAAAAACCATTTTGCCAGCTTTTCTAGAGCATCATAAAATTAAAAGACATCAACCTGCAGCTTATGAAAAACAAAAGCTTTATGCAAACAAAAGTAATGTTATGGTTCAAATCGATTTTACTGAGAATTATTTCTGCATTGAACAAAAAAATACAGAGTGCAACTGGAGGCATATGCAGGTAACTTTATTCTGTGTATGCATCTGGACAAAACCAGTCAACCCCCAATGCATTGTAGTTAAATCTGACAACACAAAACACAACAGGAATACAGCACTTCACTATCTCTGTAAGGCATTAGACACTGCACTACATGGTCATTAGTTTAAGCTAAACATTTGGTCTGATGCCCCAACAGCCAGTTTTATTTAAGAAAAGGTTTATTGCTGCCAGTCTTGTGCACCTGAAGAAAAGGTATGTTCTGGAAAACATACAATGGTCATACTATGCAACAGCTCATGGGAAGGGGCCTGTCGATAGCATCAGAAGATCAGCCAATCAAGCAGCCCATCTAGTTGTACTTCTGCAGATTGACCAAGTGGTAAAAGCAAATACCTTTGCTGCTGTTGTAAAAAAAGAAATTCTAAAAGTACATTTTATTGTTGCCAAAGATGACAAGATTCCTGATTTTTGAAACATTTGTTTTTCAGCTCCTGCAGTCAAGGAATTTTCATTTTGCCATTATCTATCCCTGGATTATGAAGACAGTATAAACAGGTTTCACACCCTTTTCAAATACGGAATTCAATAGGTTTTTCATTATTTTTCCATATGTTTTCCATAGCTATCAAAATATAAAATCTCATAAAACTGTTCACCCTCTATAGGTAATGTGTTGAATAGCTACTTTGAGAACTGGTAATTGGTTAATGCATACCAATAACTTAATAGAAATATGTATAGAACAATTTGAGAGCTATTGATTACTATATACAAAGCAAGATTAAAAAATAGTCTAAAAAATTCAAAAGTGCAGTAAAAATTTGGCAAAAATATAGCATAGTGAACATAAAATAATATTCTTAACATAAGGGAATGTTATTGAGCTAATTCTAGATGCTTAACCTGGAGCTGTTTGTCAAGATCTTTGATTTCACAATTAGTGTCTTTTAATTGTTTTTGAAAGGCATGTGCCTTAGTAAATAAATCAATGTGTGCTGATGAAGCTGCTCTTTCTGACAATGTGTTAGCCTTAACATCAAGTGATTTCACCACTTATAACACAAAATACAAATATAGAGCATTTAAAAAGCAATTCACATAAGACCATAGGACACAAACTGACAGCACAACTTTATACTGATACTGAAAACAATAGCCCTACAATTTTTATGGTAATCAAAATTTCAAATTACATAGGTTTTCCATATATGTAATTTTTTTCTCAAATTCCATAGGTTTTCAAGAAATTCCATAGGTGTGTGAACCATGTATAAATCAACAAAAGCTAATTTAGTTATATAATTGTGTTTTGCAAATGTTGTGTCCACAAATGGTCTGATCATTATATTATAAACTACAAATCATGGAACATTCTTATTTTTGTTCAAAACAGATTGATGATTTTTCTTTATACAAATTTCCAATTTAATATTTTTTATAGAGTAAAATAACTTACTCCACTATTTTTACATGAAACAAAGGTATAATTTCTTAATAAATTACAATCTTCTAGCATTAACAAATCATTGTTAAACAGCTAAAAACTCTTTCAACCGATCATGGACATTCATTGTAGATTGTATAAATTGAAATGTCCACAAATGGTTGCCAACATATATAATAACCAAATTTAAACAAAAAAATTTTAGGATGCATATAAATCAGAGATTGTTTTTAAGATGGCCTGCCATCTCATCAACACAGATAGACATCCTCATATCGGAGAATCCTTCTGGCTTCTTTGCAACAAGGTGGTTTCATCAATAAGAAGCTCCAAAAAGTCTATAATTACTGCAGGATTGACAGAAGCGAACAGTGACTCAAAGAAAGTGTGGAACTTACTAAACTCTATTTTAGGATGGAAAAAACATACATGTCCTCCACCTGACATTGACGCCAATGCTAGCAACATTCACTTCTGCACAATAGTTGATCAACTGAGCCTTAATAAGATAACACCAAACCACTTCTCACACCAACCCAACAATGCCTATAGACTGCCTGATTTTCAGTTTTCCGAAATCAAGGTTGAAACAGTCGAAAAGTGCCTCAATGATCTGAAACCAGACAAAAGCATAGGCCCTGATGGAATACCCTCGAGTGCCCTTAAAGCTGGATCCAAATTTTTGGCTGCTCATGTTGCAGAACTTTTCAACACACTAGCCTCTGCAATGGAACATTCCCATTTGAATGGAAAATCGCAACAGTCCCGCCTATTTACAAGGGTAAAGGGTCGAATTCCCTTCCAGTCAACTACCGCCCAATAGCTTTACTCCCAGTCATATCAAAGATTCTTGAGAAATGTGTATCCCTCCAAATTAAAGCACACCTCAGACATTACCATGTGCTACCCCATGAACAACACGGCTTCCAACCACACCATTCAACTATCCTTTCACTACTAGACTATGTCCTGAAAGAGGTCTGCAGTGGTCACCTGGTATCTCTAGAGGCATTAAACCTGTCAAAGGCATTCAACACGATTAACCATACAACTCTACTGTCAAAACTCTCCAGTCTAGTAGGCATATGACCGAACACCAAGATCATCAAGGTTAGCAACAAATCAAGCTCTGAGAAGACTGTTCTTCACAGAGTACTTCAGGGCTCCATCCTTGGCCCACTCCTATTCACAATCTATACTGCTGACATCACTGTGAAACTGTCACCTGGCAAATGCTGGCTATATGCTGATGACACAACAATTGTGTGCTCTGAAAAAACCATAGATGATCTTATGGAAATAACCAACTCAGTACTTTCGAACTTTAATGACTACGCTATAAAGAATGCCAACAAGACACAGGCTATGCTTATCACAAGTGCAGCCCATCAAAAGTATCTGCCATCTTCTTTCAAGCTGAGACTCGCTTCTGAGATGATAATGGCAACAGATGCAGTAAACCTGTTGGGAGTCCACATCACACACAACCTGAAATGGAACCAATACATCTCCACAGTGACCTGATGCTCCAGAGCTCAAATTTGCCAGATCTGGAGGCACTCACATTATCTAGGTGAACATGTGCGTAAATCATTGGTAACAGCCCTGGTGTACCCTCTATGGGACTACTGTGATGAAGTGTGGGCAGATGGACCTGCTCATTCCCTTCAACAACTGGAGAGCATGCACAACTTTGCCGCCAGAACTGTTTTGGGTGTACCTAGTCTAACACCCACCACAACACCATTGCTGAACAGACTGTACTGGATGGACCTAAAGACCCGACGACAGCAGCACCACACCACCCTAGCCGAGAAGATCCTTAGTAATGGAGAACCAGCTAGTTTAGCCGCAGCCATACTTCTGTCTCTGCAACTTGGACCAGTCACTCATTCAGTCTCAAATAGTCATCCTATAGCCCCATGGGCCAGACTGAAAATTGAAGAGCAATGGTTTGGTTGGTGGGCTCCATGTGTTGTCAGGCATTGATTCTATTTTTCTGATAATCATACTTCTTTATTGTTAATGTCTCTCCTTTGTTACTATATGTACACCATTTGATCATGAGTTTCTTTACTCGTTGGTTTGTATTATAATAAATACATGATATTTAGCCAGGGCCTGATATTCAGCTGGTGTACTACCTGGGCAGCTGGGCTGAAGCCTAGTATTATAATCAGCCATTTTTTAACAGTGTGTGAGGCCTGTATGTGGCCTCTATAGTTTATCAGACTTCTATAAATAAATAAATAGCAAAATTCCCTGACAGTGAGTAAAAATCCAAAAATTTCCTGATATATTCTAAATTTATGGCAAACCTATGGTTTAGTGTCCTAAAAAAAATTTTTTTTTAATTTTTTTTAATTGAATTGAATGTTATAGTTGATAATGTAAAATGTAAATAAGTTAAGTATTATGTTATAAATCTGCTTTATTTATAGACAAAAGTACATTTAAAATTTTTTTAATCAACCAACAAGTGCTAATCAATATATTTATTGATTTTATTATCCACTATGATATAATTACTGACTGAAAGGTGTGGTAGACCCGGCTCTGCCAGGTCTTGGGATTACAAATAAGAATGTTTAAAGCTTTGTATCGATTTTATGAAATTTATCGATTTTATTTTCCAAATATTACAAATATTAATTTAATTTTTTTAAGGATGCTAAACCGTAGGTTTGCCAAATTTATTGATGTTTGTGGGGCACATCCAGTAATCTGACAATTATTATCAGAAAAATTATATTTTTAATAATTAGGTATTTACAAAAAATATTTGCTTTAATTAAAACTAATTTAAAACGAAGTATCTGTTTTTATAATTTTTCGGATATTTTAAGTCGTTAATGAGATATTTAAGAAAACTGCAACGTTTTCGAATTATTAAGCTTGAACTTTTTAAAATATATAAATAAAATATTTTTTAATTTATATATTGAAATAATTAATATTTAAAATAAAAAATATAGACTTGCATAAGTGATAATATATCAAAATTTCTAACCGCGTTAAAATCGTTTTTGCTTTCAAACCGAAACTAAATTTAAACGTTCTGCTAAAATGATAAACAAAATGCTTATGTTATTAATACCAATGACTTATATATTATTTTTCTAGACCGGCAAACTGACCAATATTCCATAGTAATAAACGTCCGCGAAGGAATATATTTATATCGATAATCAATCCCAAATTAATAGGCGAAGTTTAACATTAACTCTAATGTTAATGAAATTAATCGATTAAAATTGATTGAAAACCCTCTTTTAGGGAGGGATTTTTTAACGCTCCTTGAGTAAGGCTTCCTTGAAAGTTGAAGGATTCCTTACTCAAGGAATCCTTGAAACTTTCCTTGAAGCGGTATTTTTTAACGCTCCTTGAGTTAGGATGTCCTTTTTACATAAAGTAGGTCAATTTGTTTATGAACGCTAGCGCAGTTTAAAGGTTTCGCATCCAAATTGTAAAATTAAAATTTTAATAGATAATTAAAAATGACTAGTATACAACGTCGAATTTTTATTTCCGAGGAAAGGAATTTGTTGAAAAACTTACTTTCTCTATATCCTATTTTAAATAATAAAAGAACTGATAGTTCTAGTGTCCAAATAAAAAATAAATTGTGGTTAAAAATTGGCACTCTGCAGTTCAATGCCAGGGGCCTGAATGGATTAAGAGATGTAAAGGAATTAAAAAAATGCTGGTACAATATGAAACAGACGGCTAAGAAGGCGATTGACAAGTATATTATAATATATTGTTTTATATAACAATTAACCAAACCAAAATCGTTTATACAATGTATATTATATATATATATATATATATAATTTTTTTATTTTTTATTATTTTTTGTAGAGAAAGAAAGGAAATTATGAAAACAGGTGGTGGGATTGCAGAAAAATCATTAGGTTTTAATGCAGAAATAGAGGGCACACTGGCGCTTATGTCTGATGCTGTGTTAAATCCCATCGAGTCACCATTTGGGGATGATGTGGAGGAAATCACAGTATTTCTTAACAGTGATGATGGTATAAATAAAATAAATACAACTAGGGTTTAATTTATTTCTAATCTACAACTTTTTTGGAATCAGTCAACAATACTCATAAAAATTAAAAAAAAATAATGTTATATATATTATGCAATTATTATTTTTATTAATGTAAATAAATAATTATCATATTTGTTAGTTTTTAATAAATAATATAAATACCTAGGGCTAGACTAGGCTTGAGAGGGGAGGTTGCGCAAAGATCTGAAAAACGAACGCACCGTTCTTGAGTACCTCCGTCCGACCCACAATGATTGGCTGGTCTGATGAGGGGAAAGGGGTCTGCAGCAACAACAACAACAACCAGCTGCAATACAGTCGACCAGTAGGTGATGAACACTATTGCACACTTTATGGCAAAGATCTGGAGTAATTAAATTGCACTCAGTGATGATACGTTCTCGTAATTCTTCTAAGAGTGAGGTTTCTCTGCATATACTTTGTTCTTCAGAACGTCTCAAAGGAAAAAATCCGGAAGTTTTAAGTATGGTGACCGAGCTGGGCACTAATAGGCTTTATCGACCACGAAATGTGGCATCCAACCATTGTCTAACAATAAGAGCATAATATGGCAGAGCAAATCTTTTTGAAAATAGTAATCATCCAAGTTAATCAGATTCCTGGCAGCAGGGATAAATTGTTCTTGCAGCATTAATTGCTAGATAGATTTTACAATTGACAGTGTCATTGAAAAAGAAAGGACCAATAATTCCAGCCCTACAAATACCTGCGCATACAGTTATGCCGGGAAGATTAAGGTTGTGTATCATAATTTGGTGAGGGTTAGTTCACTCCAATACACACAGTGGTGACGTTAACTTGGCCATTAAACTTGAACTGCACTTCATCAGATCACAGTATTTTATTAAAAATATCTGGATCTTCAGTTGAATACTGAATTAAAACTTCACAAAATTGAAGACGCCGATCTGGATCACCTCCATTTAAAGCATGCAGTGAGCGAGGTCAGTAACATGTTAGTCCGATATCAATCGTATTTTATAATATGCGTTGAAGTGATTTTCTAGATATCCTAAGCTCAGTAGATACACGCTTTGGGGATTTTGTGGGGCTAATCACAAAGTTTGTGGCAACAATGTCCTTATTTTCTAGATTTTTTTTACCAATTTTGGTGCATCAGATCTAGGAGCATCTGCAATACTGCCTAGTTCATTGAACTTAAAAACTATATAATGAAGCAATTGTTGGTTTCGATGGTGGTGCTGATTAAAATGTGTCTATCCATGTATCTATCACGTATTTGTAACTTTTAGTACCAAAAGAATAATTCTTTATCACATGGATTCTTTTGTTCAAAACTAACCATCTGTTTCACTGAGCCGGCATAGTACACTTTCTAAAATTGAATCTGTTTGAATTTAGCTGTTACTGGATTTGTAAATTTTATTTTTGTAATTTCCAAAACTATTTATAGATTTATTATATAGCCGAAAAGTATAATGGATCATAGCTATAATAAATTTTACATATTGGATTATAATTTAATTTTGTCTTATTTTGGGTAAAGGAACTTATGGGCCACCCTGTATATATCTACTTAAAAAGGTTAAACATGTTAAATATTTTACAAATCATTTAAATAACTTATTTAATTTGACTTTTTAATTGTAGAATAAACTGTCGGATAGATTTTAATCATTTATGAAAGCATTTGATTAACTGTTTAACATGGCGTCCATCATAAAAAATTTCTATGGAGTCCACACTATGCCTTTTATCGTGCATTTTTTTGTTAAACTGGAGTTTCATGCGTATTTGAGTGTCCACACGGTGATGTATTTCCAATCATTTTTCAATAATTTTTCGTGATCCTGGAGTAGCATGAACGAAAATCCAGTTCATTTTTTAGTACATTTTTTAACTGTCTTTTTGTATCTCTATTCCCATTGATTCTAAATGTATACGCTTTATTATTATTATTATTATTTTCATCACCTCAAAGGTGTTACTCGATCGTCACAATTCTGTTACACTCCAAACGCCCGTGAAATTCATTGAGCAATATATATATTCCTCCGCATTGAAATAAAGATGTAGAATTGGAATATTACTATTACTTTTACAATGTGCCGCTTCATCCAGACTATAGGTCTGTGACCGCTTTTCGATACAACAAGGTATCTTAAGAATTTCATGTTTTATATATGAAGTATCCGGTATTCCATTCTAATTTATGTTTGGTTTTTAGTCTTTTCTAATTTTATATTAGACTGCAATTTCCTTCTCTCGTATACTGTGGTCATATATTGATGCCAGTTTATAGAGCCTATTCTCTCTGACAGCTCTGATTGATTTATTGATCAAGGCTGCATATGTTTTAGAATTTATTTTGATAAGTTGGTTTTAAAATAGACGATTCAGCATTCTTTGTATGTATTAGTCTAATTATTGTAACACTGTTACAGGTATTATTGCTTTGCATTGATTTGCTCTTTTGCTCTTTGCTCTTTTAAACTGCTCCTTTATCTTACTCATTTGTCGTAACTATAACAGATAGGTGAATGGCTATTTGTCATATTTTGTTTTCTATTTACGCCTTCACCTTTTTTATATAGCATAAAGCTTGTCAGACATGGACACTTCGTGGCGGCCTCCTCCTCGTCTTCAGCCAAATGATCTCAGGAAAACGTAGCGTTCAGTACACATATCGAGACGAAATACTTTGTCCTCTGGCGAAGCCTACTTTGTCCGGTAAAAAGTCCGGTAACGCTAAAAAAGTCCACTAAATGAGAGAAAGATTAGGCCAAAAGTGTCATGATCGTATATGCCTGATCGTCAAATCATTAATCGTCTGTTCATGCAACCTCTGCACTATCAGTCAGTTAAAAAGTCAATAAAATGCTTTATTAAATGTTTAACAATAAGTTTAACTCAAGTAGATATACAAAAAAAGACTTTAAAAGATAGGTATTTGCGATTGTATGCATTAACATTAGCATTTTTAAACAATTTAAGCAGAACTCTTGAATTTAGATTCGTTTTAAAAACCAAAAGATTTTTTAACTCGCATTTAAAGCGTTGTTAGAAATTTAGATATATAATTTAGAAATATTAATTATACATACCAATATTTATACATAAAAATAGTTTATTTCTATGCATAAATTTGTTTAGGCTTATTAACCTTCTAACCCCATCGAGTTTTGAATGTCGCTTTATTGTTCATAAAACATCGTTTATTTTATAGAAATTTCATGACTTTATTTTATATAATGTTTACTTACTATAGCTAAGATAAATTTGGTCATAAAAACTTATCATGATTATCTTGTAGACACATTTAGAAATAAACCAACATTATTTACAATTACCCCACTACTTTATTTGTAAATAAAAATAAAATACATATGTAAAATCAATCGAATTTATAGAGTAAACATGAAAATCAGGATAATACACCAATAAACAATGTGAAACAGTGTTCAGCTTAAACACATGCGCGTCGCCAGGGGTTCGTTGAGGCGAACGACCCCCTGCCAATCTGAAGGGGCCTCCTACTGAAGGAGGCCCCCTCTAGCGCTGTAAAGGGGCCTCCATTGCTCAGCAGAGAAACCTTCTAGCGCGCTGCAAAGGCCCCTATCTGTAAAGGGACCTTTCTTGACTGAAAGGGGGCCTCTCTAGACATATCAGCTTTTTACACATCATTTTAAAACCAAATTATATTAAATTTGTATTTCCAACAAGATTTGACCCTGGATACAATAGACGGTGCAAACAGGACTACCTCCGCGATACTTTTGTTTATAGTAAATCATCAAACAGTGTCTGGTGCATATCATGTGCTCTGTTGGCTAAACCTGGAATTAGAGACTATTCTTTCGTTAAACTCGTTTTACTATGTAACATATGACAAAACAGTACTGTCTAATTGTTTTCTCTATTTATATTCCAAAAAACATTATTGTGCCTATAACAATTTGTATAATATTATAATGAAAAATAATTGTTGAATACAACTCATGAAAAACACTAACAAACATTCAATATACATAATTATAAAGATAAAGTTGTAAAATTAACTTAATTTTATTTGAGGTTGTTGAATGTTGCGTATTGCCGGCTCATCTGGCTGGTTGATGAGCGCCATTGCAAGTTCCTCGAGGAAAATTCGATGTCTATAAGATTTCACAGCACACAAATGTATTGTATGCTGAAATATCCATGAGATTTCCAAATAATTTCAGTGACCAGCGCTTGGACTTCCTGATCAGCAGCTGTATGTGTGGACCAACTTGTCTAGATTGTCAACCCCATCTTTGCAAGAATTGTATGACATTCTGATTTCAGGCTTTAGGTCGGCTTCATCAGAGACTACAGTTGAAT
The DNA here is from genome assembly GCA_034780395.1 of Vannuccia rotundouncinata. NCBI lineage: Eukaryota > Metazoa > Platyhelminthes > Proseriata > Coelogynoporidae > Vannuccia > Vannuccia rotundouncinata. Next base: position 2,913 of record JAUZNC010058462.1, on the reverse strand, counting down.
CATAATGCATTGTGGAAATAAGGGCCACAGATTTTCTTGGTTTTGGGATGTATTTGACAAATCGAAAGACGAAAATGCCTTAATGTGTGTTGCACTTCTCTCTGTTGTTTGTCGAGTAGGGCCTGCGTTTTCATGTACAACACTGCAAGGAACTGGATTAGGAACAGAATTGGCTATCCATGCTTCACGATCTTTAGAGATGTACTGATTTGCGTTGAGATTAATATCTTTAGCTTGCAAATCTGCATCACTATTTGAGGAATCACCATGGTCATCTGTGTCCTACGGCCCAACTCTGTCATTCTCGGCCACTATCAGTGTCTTTGTTGTTTTCGTCACAATCCAAGACGTCATCACTGCTGCTGCTTTCAACGTTTCCAAATAATTGCATTGTGGCAGTAATTGTGACAATACTGAAATGATAGACACGTATGCCATGCCTACGGAAATAATAATTTCCGAATAATATACAGAGATAGAGATGAATGATCTAACAGCATTTGATTTATTGATTTCACTCCCGTAGCTAGAAACAAATTATAATATGTTACAACTGAACTAGTGTCTGTCTGTTCATATAGGTATACGTGCTGATGAAGGGAGAAGGATTCATATAAAAAGATTAAAGCTTTTTTAGCACATTATAGTATTGGGGTACCCCAATGGTTGTTAACGATATTGTTTATGGTAGTTAGACTGTTAATTCGAAATCGCGGATATTAATCCGCCACAAATTATTACTGTTTTTGAAACAAGTCATTATGTTTTTGGTTTATATTTAGTTTAGGCACGTTTATATTCGGGTTAGTGTCATTTATATTCGGGCTAGCGTCGTTTACTAAATTCGTCCTAGTGTCGTTTTTACGAAGTTGGACCGAATACATTTATTTAGAAGCGTTTTTTACAGTCTGTCCAAATCATTGACTTATATATTAATTATCTAGACCGGCAAACGGACCAATATTCAATAGTAATAAACGTCCCCGCAGATTATCTATATCGATAATCAATACCAATTAACTGATGGGTGGAAGTTCAACATTAACTCTAAGATTAATGAAATTTATAAATTTATAAATCAATCGATTAATATTTATTGAAAATTCTCTTTAAAACGAAACTAATATCGTATATAATTGAAATGCGCTCTAGACGTTTTTTTATCAGATTTGACGGTCTAGATAAATAAAATATAAGTCATTGGTCCGAATCGGAATCTTACTTTGATCAAAATACTTTTTTATTCATTGGGTAATGCGATGTTTGAGACCCATATGCACCCAATCTGCGCTAAGCATGAAAAAATAATTCAAAAACGTCACCTCTTAAAATTCCATTAATTAAATTAATAATTAACATTAAACGAATGTTTGAATATATTGTTGACTATATATATATATATATATATATAGCTTATAATTCAGAGTATATATTTAAATTGATGTTAACAATTGTATGAAATTTTAAACAAAGATTCTCATTAAGACTGTTATACAGATCAATATTTTTGACTAGTTCGGAGGTCTTAATAATTTAAAAATAGTAATAATAATAATTTAATAATCTAATATTTTACAACTGCGATTTGCTTTTTAGGAGTTTCTCTCTTTCTTAGTTCAGTTTTTCAGGAGTTTCTCTTTTTCTTATTGTTCAGTTTTTCAGTAGTTTCTCTCTTTCTAAGTTTAGTTTTTCAATTTTGGCAAGTTCTGTTGTTACAATTAATTTTCATATCTATATAGTTTCTAAATTAAGATATCTATTAAATTTGGCCCAAATTTGCTTAAGAAAACGTAAATATTGGCTATGTCGGAGGTTTAAAAATGTCTTATATTTTGGCTATAATACTTTAATATTACATTTTATATATTCCAATCCAATTTATGTTGGTTTAAACTCTCAATAAGCGAAATTATATATAGATAATATATACATATTTAGTGTGATCCATTTTATATATATAATTAAACATGAAAAAATAATTATCATATTGTGAACGTTTTATATAGTGTTTAAAATGTTGGTATATAAAAATAAATTATATTTTTAAAATCGGTAATTTCTGTCATTTTTCTGGCTACCAATTGCTTCTCTTACAAGCTAAAGTTAGTCTACTGTCCTCAGTCTCTTACCCATACTATTTATTTAGTAAGTTTTTTTATCTTCTTTTTATTATTATGCCACCTATCTTGAAAGTAGGGACCTATAATTGTCTCAGACTAAGAGCAACTTCCAAACTACATACCCTCATCCAAGACGTCCATAATTACCATTTAGACATTCTTTCCATTCAGAAATCTCATCTCACCACAACACAATCACATATCATCACCCATAATGACTCCAGCTACAATGTGACCACAAGCTAGTTATCACTACAATAAAACTATCCTGGTGCAAATGTTTTCACAAACCACCCCCACTCCCACCTAAAATCAACACTGCAGCTCTACAAAACCCATCCATCGAATTAAACTACCAAAATACACTATCACACAGCCTATCCCAACTCACCCTAAATACCACACCAAATATACACTGGAACTCAATCAAAGATTCTATCCTTTCCCCAAGATCATCCATCCACATCAAAACGCCAATACCAAGACATTACTATAAAAACCCTCTCTAATTAACAAAAGAATGTCCTCCGGAAAATTAAACAAACTAATACACCATCAAAAGAAGACAAACTCAAGAAGAAATGCTATGCACTCTTCAAAAAAATTAAAGCTTACATCAAAACCATAGAGACAAACAAAATCAACAACCAATGCTCCCAGGGCCGTAGGAAGGTTTGCACAAAGGGGGGTGCGTTCAGTGACAACCGGGGTCTGGTGGCGCAACATTTTTTTGACTATTAAATGCTTTAGAACGCAGGAGATTGCATCTCAGCGATCTCAGTAAATTATAAGC
>JAUZNC010058461.1:0-11288 GCA_034780395.1 Vannuccia rotundouncinata | reverse complement strand
TACAGTAATTACTAATAATATTGAATTTTGCCAGGATCGACAGAAACCGATACTAAGTGACAACAATCAGCTAGATTTACCAATCTAGTTAAACTTAAACAAAGATAGTATATCTATGAAATTTATATAATAAATTCTTAAGAAAACATGGTATATGTTGTACTAGAGGGGCGCCAATTATTCAAAGAAAGGAGGGGGTAGAATGTTCCCTCTGCGCAGGTTCCTGTTAAAAACAAGTATTTTAGTATACTAAACGTAACGTGATTAAATTAAAGTTAGCTATTATTCTAATTTTGAATGTACCGTTAGTGAGCCAGAACTGTGAACGTATAGCGTTTGCTTATTAATTATATATAAAAATCCCCAATTTATTGTAAAAGTCGTTTGCACAACACCCACCACTCCACAAACAGACTATTAACTCGTAGAGAGCAACTTGTAAAGTATAAATAGAAAGAGAACTCATCTATAATAATCATAAAATATAGTTTACTAACAAAGCATCCATATTCACAAAACGTTCATATTTTCTCATACACAAAAATGGAAAATAAAGTATACACAATACACACTGCAATTACTCGCAATGATATTTGTTGTAACATAATAAAAGTACCGAAATTTGTTTTCTATAATATTATGGAATATTTGATAACAATTACGATATAAATATATCTTTTGACCGAACAAGTGAAATAGTGACATTTTTGACTCAAAATACATGTTAATAAAAATATGTATTGAAAATATAGTGTCCTGAGATCCAAAAAATTAGATAAATTTAAATTAGAACATTTATTATTCTTATTGGCGATTAATTCCTATCGATATTAATTCTTCTAAAGTTTTTAAATACTTTACATGGATTTGTTTTAAAAAGAACAAACTACATGAAGCCATAATCATGATAACCGCAGTATTTGTATAATAATATTTATATACCCCGCGAGTAAAAGCGAGAATAGTTATAATGTTTATAAGGGTCTGCATCAACCGATCGATTTGTTAATTGAACCATAAAAAGGACAGATGGTATACATCAAGCACAAATATATAGAATATAACAGTTTGGAATATCACCGCAATCCGCAATTGAAAATCAATACCAAACAGATTTTTGCTGATCGTACTTTTGAACCAATAACGTTTTAAATATTATTATACCATGAGATAAAACAAAGCTTGGTCGATGTATAAATGTTATCTGTTGAATAAAGAGATATCGTATATGTCATGTTGAAAACAAAGAATAGGAAATTGAAATACAATTGCAAATAATTTCAAAAAAATATTAAAAATTTAGAAAGAAATACGAAAAATGAGAAGTTGTACTAAAAAGTTTTAAAAAACATGTCTTGTGGCAAAAACAACATCTCCATTCACGAAATGTTGAGTTAAATCATAATATGAAAATTTTGTGGATATTTTTAGTGATCCAAAAAATACAGTTCTACTCGATATCTAATAAAGTTGGTATTAGTTAATTGTTTCACAATAATAAATATGTTCCACTCAACTCCATATTTAGTTTGGCCTATTTAATGATAATACATACTCGTTATCAAAAAGTAATTGTAATTTTGAAAAAGAAATATAAACAATATGGTAAACAAATAGCACAGACCTGAAAAGGTCGAACAGAATCAATTGGAGCAGAGTGTGGAGAGTGGATTATGGATTATTGGATATGCACCTCGAAAGGGTTTCAAATGAAGGATTCGATTTTATGCGCTTGGCAGATTTGCGAGTCGATGGAATATGAATTCGTAAAGTCTTTGTTGATCATCAGGAAGACTTTGGATATGTTCGGGCCTTAAGAAAGTCCTGCCCCACACTACTTCGAGGTGATCCCACCGGTGGTTTGTCTCTAGGAGGTGCTGAATTTCGGCATAATACCAAACACCCTTCTGGAAGTTTTCGGTGGCATGGCCGTTGGCGACCCCTGCTTGAAGCGAGACTTGTGACTGGTCAGCAATAGCAGTAGCCTCCCTGCCGGCAGGGTAACGTTGACCGTACACCGGGATAACCCCGTCGTTATTGAAGCAGTCGTTTTCGCTATGTCCTTCTCTTTCGTCTGGTCGCAACTTTCGACTGAGTATATAACCAGCGGGCATGATCAGAATGGGGCACACGGTGGGTGGAATATCGAACTTTGTGGCTGTTCTTGTTGTCAGCTGGGCGTAGTAAGAAAAATAGTAAGTTTCGGGGTGGTCTCCACCGAACAAATTGTTCAATTCTTTACATCCACGAACAGAGAGATCAAAGAAACCGTGGTCACGATTTGTGAAGAGATTTGAGGCCTCGACATTACTTCTCCAATTACTGTCTAACGGTTTCTCCAGACTGTGGCCCCACTGTCCCAGTCTCCAGTGGCGTACCTTTTCGATCTGCTCTTGTGTGTAATTCATTTTCCCCCGCGCCCAATCAATGGCAACTATGAGACGATCCATCAGCTCAATTATCGCCTCCTTGTCGGCCATTTCGGAGTCGGGTTCGTGGCCAAACATTTCCGGTAGAACCGAACCCCGCAAATTTCCGACCAAGACATTAATTGATCGAATCCAAGCGCCAGTTGTGCCCACACCCCAGTAATCCCGCGATAACAGGTATTGCAGACAGCGGGCAGCGTTGGCTCCGGACGAATGAGTCACTAAATGGACCGGCCGTTCCGCCGACCAATCGGGATAGAGCGCCCGCCCTGAGTAGTCTTCACCAAAGCGTGCGTGCTGGCAAGTGTTGGCGTGGTCTTCCCCATAATCACTGCGGTGGCCGCGAATATGAGCGAAGATATCACAGGCTCGGTCATGTTGGGAGCTAGCTACACTGGGATGACTTTCCAATACTCTTAGTCCAAATGTATTCGTGTTGGCAGAAGTGCCTGTATCCCAATACCCGTCGAGAAGTCCCCAGCCTATGAGACCGGGCACCATAATTACTGGGGGTTTATCATCTCTTTTCGTTGACGAATTTTGGGCCATGAATGTACTTTCCTATATTTATGTGGTATCCGACAGTTGTATCTGCCCTTAATTCTTCTTAATGCGAAACAGTTTTTGATACACTAGCTTAATTGTAACACTGGAATCATCAATATATAAAGATGAACCAATTATTGATATAGGCATCCTTCATTAATCATATCATCCAATGAAAGCAGTTAAATGATTGTATCCAAGGGTTACTGGATGTCACAGCGCATGAACACACAACGTTTATTCTGCCAGTGTGTATAACAATTTCTCTGCACTAGATCGAAGGTTTGATGCATCAATAAAGTCTAAAGATTTAGCACAATGTGAGTGCGATAATTAATGAATTTTATTAATCGGGATGTAATCGGATCAATTACTATTTTTAAACAACTTCAAATTGTTGACAGCGATAGTATATTTGTAGCTATATATAAATGTATCCAACTAAACAGTAGGTACCTATTGTCTAAATCACACTGCTACAATGGTCGATGGTATAAGCATATTTATACTAGGTTTGGTATTTGGCTTAAGTGTATTAATGAAAGCTTGTAAATTATGTGGAGCCGGTTGAGTGCTATAAATTCTATAGTTCAGCAAATAAACACTATTGTAAAATCGATAGTCTTTGGCAGACAATTTCGTGAAGCATTTCAAGGGACATAATAAGCAAACATCATATACAGGTTTTATAGACAATCGTATAATAATATGTACACATGAGGTGAAACCAGTTTTGTGTTCTAAAATACCCCCAACAATTATTTTAATTACTTTGTGAAAACGTACATTAAATGTAAAAATTGTACGTATTGCTGTTGAATTAAAAATTACTATGATAAATGGAAGCTGTATATACTTTTAAAAATTATATTTAACACAATTAGTTCTAACGTTAATTATTAGAATCGATGAGGTTTTATAAAGAGTTGTAATATATGCTCTAATAATAAATAATTCGTACTATATTAACATGACACCACAATAATATAAAAATGTGAAGCAAACCACACTTAAATGGTGTTGAATAGCGAAAGAGTAAAACAGATGTTTACATGCATTCAAAACATTTAGGACAAAGACAAATTTTATGTGATCATTCATTGTTGTGTTTTATTTTAAAACTGGATACACAATATGGTATATATAGTGAAAATAATCAAACTTGTATTAACAAACTGGTGGAAGATGTTTGAGAATGATTTGAGGAAAGTAAAAAAAGACAAACTACTTAACTTCAACAGGCGCGCCTCTATGAGATAAACCTAAAACCATGTATATTCTATTATATCAGAATAGAAAATGTTTATATTAAAACTTAAAGATATATTGGTTTTTTATGTATACTACTAAAATTAGTATATATAAATTATGTGTATATTAAAATTTGAACTTGTAAATTATAAATAAGAAAAAAATTATAAGTAATTCTTTGAAAATTAAAAATAATAAATAATTGGTTATTAATTCGATTTAATTATATCCAAGTTTATTTTATATAATCTAATTTAAAACGAATAGATTTAATAATGGTATTTTCATTTCAAAGATGTATTTGTCATTATTTCCTGTTTTTTAAAAAATATTCTACAGTCACAAGTAAAAGACTGATTTAATAAATGGAAACTAATACGAATATCATTTTAAATGTTTAAACTAGTTGTTATAACTAACGTTATAATTATATAACTTAATAAATATGCCGCGTATACAAATATTAGAAAACATAAGCTGCAGTATTCGAATTCAAAAAAATAATATAGGCCTTATTTTTGAAATATATAAAACTTTCAAGCGGTGATTTCCTGCGCAATTAGAATGTGATGAATAATGACAAATCTCTCTCCTTGTATCAATGGCCCTAAGGCTTAATAAAGGTTACGTTTTATACCTGTATTTTTTCCATTTTATGGCTATCTATCTATGACTTTGATAACATGGTCAGAAAGTCCATGAAACATCTTTGCAATCAAAATGGGTATAATTCGCCGAACAGTGCTGAAACAAAACCTCTACAGCTCTCTCCAACTTATCTTCAAAGACTCTCTCACCCTCTTTTTTGTTCCCCTTCCACTCGCCAGTGTATTCATCGCCATTAGTTGAGTAAACGGTATGCCGTAGGCCTTCCTTGTTGGCCTTCTGGTCCCACTCCTTCCATGGTTGGTCACCGGTCTTCCTGGCGTCCTTCAGATGAGGCATGCGTAGTTGAACAGCTAGAGTTACCATTTAAATAAATATTGTAGTCATACAAAAAACACAACGCACTATAATGGAAGTCAACTTTGCTAAACAATCAAACAATTATTAATTATTACTTGTTTAAAATATTATAAATATATTTAGGTACCATTAATCAAAGTTTTACAAATACAAATGTCCTCAGCTCCGTTTTTTCCACCAACAAAGGAGATCATTTCCGCCTCAGTACAATTCGTTTCATTTTTTACCTTTCTTCATCTCTCTCTCTCTCAAGATAAAACTCTTCATCTTCTCACCGACCATCTCTATGCCACAAACAACCAACCGCTATCCCAAATCACCTCCATGACCATCATTATCACATTCCACCAAAACAAATTAACCTAGATCTCCAATATGCAGATGATATCACATACATGACGGACAAACCAGCAGAAATTGATTCCATACAACAATTCTTTCCACCCAAACTCTCACTCACAATGTTACCTCCAACAAAACCGAACATCACATCATATCCAGAAAATCTCATCCTAGATGGAAATATTGCAAATATATCGAATCCCTCATAGACACCAAATCGGATTTTTTCAACCATAAATCCAAAGCTCTTCTTAGTGTGAAAAAATTCAGATCCATTTTTAATAATAAACTAAGCTTTGCATCTTCAACACCTATACCCAACTCTAGCCAAAACCATCAACTCATTCCATGCTTTAGGATTCATCTGGCCTAAAACATTATCTAGACACCTAGAACCCAGGACATATCCTAAGACTTACAAAGACACTCCAGCCCAACAAGCACTCCTTCAAGCCATAAAACCCATTTCTCATGTAATAAAAAAGATTGAAAATTCATACTGGAAGGAGCTAAGTTATCTCAGGACGACAGTGAGACTTAAGAAATGATAATTGACTCTATATTAGATAACTTTTACATATCTTTAAGATAATCTATTAGAGCTTACTCGATTTCTAACCGCATAAGCTTACTTGAAGTTCAATCAAGTTCAATTGAAATATATAAATATATTTAAAAAATAGTTATATCTAAAGAAAATCTAAAAAATTAGTTTTGTCATTAATTTACAATTTTTATGAATATATTAAAGACGAGTTATTCAACATCAAATACTATTTTAATCCCAATTTTTATCAAATTAAAATAGCAAATTAACATTTTTATTTTCGATTGATATGGAATTGTTTTTAGGACAGTTGTGCAAAATAATAAGTATTGATTAGGAAGACTAAAATACTGATCAATAAATAATTTACAGGGAAATAATTCCTGGTGGAGCCTGTTGTTTCTCATTCAAAGTTACATTATAAATTTAAAAAAACATGTTAGATGGGTGTTTTGTTGTGTAAACGAATATGTAATTAATGCATAGATCTATTCAATTATTTAAAAAAAAAATAAGACAGAAATTATTTTTGAATTGATATAATATACACAATATAGAGATAGTGGCATGATTAATGGAACTTTTTAAAATAATATATCTGCTATTAATAAAAAATCAATAAAAATACAATATTAATAATATTATTAACAAAGATTAACTATAATTAATTTTATACTTATTTTTATTATTACCCCAAAATCAAAAAAGATTAAGCTTTATTTTTTATAAGTGATAAAACTTTTTTGCTATTTTACAGATAAAATATTTGTCAACACAAAAGTGTAGATATATACCATTATTTTTATTTTCAATGCTCATACAAAGAGAGCCATTTCTGTATATATTGTATATCATAGAAACTAGACAACATATCGACTCTTGAAATCACATCTAAGTTTGCTAGTGTCTCAAATGAAATAATCATTATTATAGAAAGCTTGTCCATTTTATAAATATAAAAATATTGAACTGATGGTCTTTTTTAATTAATTAACATGGCAAATATCATTATTGTGAAATGTGACTGCCATTTTTTATTCTTATTTTTCCAACAAAACATTAGCTACCTACTTTATCTATCCATAATATACATATGTAAATTATTTTTATAATAATTAATTTTACCATTTAATGACAGATATCACAATAGTAGTGGCGATAATTTTCATATTACAAATAGTATTTTGATCAAAGCGTCTTTTAAATATTATTTTCTTTGAAGATTACCTCTTTTTGGAAGGTCATCCAAAATGGGCACCAAAAATGTCTGAAGCATTGGAAAATAAGGTTCTTCAGATTAATTTTTATCAAATATTGTCCTATTAACCATTCATTTCATATGTTGCCCATACCACCATTTTCTATGATTTGAACAAGATTAGATTCTATCCTATGTGAGCTATAGTTGTTCCAATAGTGACAACTATGTCAGTTTACATTGGATGATATCGTCTCATTGCAAACACCTATATGTTTATAAAAGCAGTGTTAATACTCCCCATAGCAGTATAAAACGCAGGCTCAAAAAATAACACAGGAATAATTACACAAAATTTTGGTTAAAAAATTACATCTAAAGATAACAGAACAATAATTATTTATTTTTGTTTTCTAATTTTATTGTTTTTTTATGTATTTTTGGTAAGTGTTTCAAGGCCTTGGTTAGCTTTCCATTTGATTGATACACTTTCTTTGGCCCCTAATTGCATGGCACGATCCACAATTTTTATGTTTGCTCAAAAATATTAATTAATATTAATAATATATTAATAATAAATGAACACTAAATGTAAAATATGTAATAAGAATGTAAGCTTACACATTTCTAATGTGTAGAAATATCTGAAATTTCAACAGAGACCTGTTCTGGTAGTGTATGGGCCTCTCATACATCTTTCATAGCTTGCTGTACATGCTGCTCTGCTTTGAGGGTTTTTTGAATAGCTATCTTTTCTTCTACTCAGCCTTTATAGCAGTATCATGCTATGACTCACTTCTACAGATTTTATCATTTTCGTCAATTCTATCAAACAAAGCTCTTCTTACAACTGTTTATCTTTTTCTTTTTCATCAACCTTCTTCTTTGTTTCCTCACAATGAAACAAGCATTGTATTTTGTATGTGCCAAAAAGCCAGCATCAATAAGAGGCTTGGGAATAGGTACATTAGAAGAATGATATTTTCGTGAATACCCAACAGAAAATCTAGTCTGGCAAGCTTTGCATATCACTTCAGAAGCTGTATCAGTGGCCACCAACCCCAACTGCACATCTAAATCTTTTATCCACTTAACACTTAAACAGGTTTTTGTTGAGGAAATAATAACAGCTCTACAAAAGTATGAATAAAAGGAATGCATTCAATAGCAAAACTTTATTTCAATTAGGTGATATGTAATGCTATTACAATATCAACCCAAACAAAAGTTTTATAAAAGCAAATTATAGGTATTACCAAAAGTGAATACTATTTACAAAAATTGATTATTAAAAATGAATGTGTACAAATTCACTCATAGTTTATCAAAATTAAGTTGTTTAGTCATTTCTCATTTAACTGCTCATACTGTTTATATTGTCCATATCAGTAAAAACATAACAAAAAGAGTTTATGAGTACAAATTAAATAAAAAAAGTTTTGAGAGCCCTAAAAACGCAATAACACAAAATATTTCCAAAAAAACACTGTGTGTTAAAAAATGCAGGGAGTATAAACACTGTAAAAGTTTATGATGTTGTGAAATCAAATATTGGTATATGAAACTGTTAATAAGTTTAAAAAAATAATAGATTTTATAAATTTTCCTATCGGGTGCAACTTATGCACCACCCTATATATTAATAAACTAAGTAATATAATATTAATTATAAAATTATGCTTTGGAAATAACAAAAATTGACAAAATGTATGTGTAATAATATAATAAAGAACAATGCATTACTCAATATTAGATAATATAATAGATATTATATTATAATCCCCAAATATAGGTAGGAATGTATCTATATATTAAATATATATATATACATATAATAATATGTAGATGCTCTGTTCTGAATAGCCAAGGTAAAATAAATTCTAGGTTAAGGACTGTTCTATAAATTCTGTTCACAATTCACATTAGCCAATGTTCCTATTAGCCATTTTTTAAATTATTGTATCAATAGGCAACAAATTTAGGGATTCAATTTGTGTTCTGATTAGCTGGATTCCTATTAGCCAGATTAGACTGTATATCAATTTCAATTAGATTATTTATAGGAAAGATAATTTCTGTTAACTTGGAAATCCTAAAACAATCAGAATAATAAATGTTTTATTGAATAGAAATTTAAATAATATTTTTATAAATATTTTCTGTAAAAGGCCAAGTTAACAGGAACTCAAATGTTTTTATATATTATTTTTCAAATAAAGTAGCATATCCAGGATTTTGTCAGGGGGGGAGCGCAGGGTCTGAAGGGCACCAAACTACTGAAAAAAGGTGCCTAACCTTAATATCTATTATTTATTTTTCAATAAGTATACTATGAACAAATTATGTACATATTAAGTAATAATTCATAATTTATCAATCAAAAACTCCTTTTATTGTACTGTTCAATTGTTTTAAGAAAACATATAAGTAACTTATGTGGATACATAACAAATACTGTTCAGACAAATATACCTAGGAAATATATGCATAGTCTTTCAATCAAACCAAGATATGGGCTTAAAATGAAAAGTAAAAGGGGGAAGCATGCACTCCATGTGCTCTATACTGGATATACCACTGCTTTCTCTAATTGATTATTTGTCATTTAATCAAAACTTAAATTTTAAGAATATGCTTATTGATATATATACAGTGTTCATACAGAGTTAATATGTCAAAATATAAAGACTTTTAAAACCTAAACTGTGAAAATATTTTTAAAGGCTTTTAAAATGTAAAATACAAATGACAGTGGATATATTAAAGTAAGGATATTTCTCTCTTTTTCATTTCAATGTTTTTATTAAATTATTATGTTTTTTCCTTAGCAGACCTCAGTGTATTAGATTTTTTAATAAGATGAATTATCAGTAATTCTTGTCACAATAGTGCCAATAAAGCAGAAATAACCATAAAACACTATCTGATGTTGTGATAAATTGAACAGAATTAGGTATATAAACAAAATTATTGGTTTCAGGGCTGAGAACCATCCTAGTCAGGTTTGGCATAAAATAATTATAAGCTTATCACAGGACTAAAAACACTTATTTTGGGAATCCACTTTTTAAAAAATTGTTATTGGTCATATTCATATTTATAAAGACTTTGGCTTTTAAGAAAGCCAGCTAATATTTTAAAAAACAATAAAATATATTTTTAAAAAAAACTTAGTCATGCAGCATTTGCAAATCTGATGTTTCTGATTTTTAAACAGTAAATTAGATTTAAAAATAGTTTATATACTATTTAAAAAAGTAAAATTGTACTAAATATTATTGTAAGATATAAAATTCTTGTTTCTATAGAATGTCATACTTATAATGTAAACAATTTTTATTATGAAATATTCAATATTCTATTAGTAAGAATATTTTTTTTATAATTGTATTTTATATATTACATTGGTGATCAATTAATTTTTTTATAGAGGATAAAAATATAAATTGAAAATGTCAAATTTTAAAGTACCCGGTATTATTAACCTGTGACAACCAAATTATTTTTATATAAATAAACGATAATTAATCATAATTTTAAATACAAAAGGCGCGTAACTAAAGCTGAGGGAAAAGATCCAATTTACGACAAAACCTTGAGTAAAAATAATAAAAACCACATCGACAAGCAGCTTCGAAAAATTTTGACAAAAACCTGCAACGCACAATGCGATGAATTAGAAGCGAACAGTTTGAATGTTGTAACAGCTGAGGAGGGAACTATTCTGATGGAAAGCGAGGACATTAAAAATCGATGGCCCGATGGAAAGATCCATCACATAGACTGTCTGTGTTACATGAGTTTAAAGCTATATGCGCAAATAGAAATCCGGTTAATCTCTTGGAGGTCTTACGATCAAATTTCGTACGATCAAATTTACTCGTAAGTTGCTTCCATCATCGTATGTCTTTACTCAAAACCATTTTAACTGTGTACTTCGTAAGAAAGTTCGTAGGTAAGATGGAACGTAAGTTATTTTTGAATTTGGGCTTTACTCGAAACAATCGTA
>JAUZNC010058460.1:0-11289 GCA_034780395.1 Vannuccia rotundouncinata | reverse complement strand
ACAAGCCATTAATAAAACATTATTGAAAACTAAATATAAAACGAATCTCGAATATGATGCAGCATTGAATAGATTTATATTGATTTTCTCAAATGATGTTAAAATGATTATATCTGAACCATTCTTTGATTTGATAAAATCAGATTAAAAAACAATAAAGGCAAAACATGAACCAGATCTACGCCTTGGTATCTATTCTCTATATCTATACTGTGATATATGCTCGGAAATTATTGTCGGTGATGCGCTGGTACCATTACTTTGCACTGTACATTTCCCAACAAGCGCCTTTGGTGACTATATCGTCATTCTATATGATAACCCGATATATGTCCCCTGCATGAAACCATCTCAATTAAAATAAGCGATGATACCGGTCAACTTGCGCCATTTATTGAGGGAAAAACTGTTGTTATACTCCACTTACACTCCAGCGTCTATAAACAATGATGAAGAAATTTGATCTCATTATAAGAACTAATCATAGTTGGACACTCGATGCCAATGAAAGGTGGTAAATTTCCATCCATGCCCGTATATTCGGGTAGTCGAAATCAAATTGGAGGAGGTTTCTTCAGCACCATTAGAAGATTTTCTATTCATATTCTTAGAAAATTAATGCCACACATGCTAAAGGTTGGTAAACGTGTTGCTCAATCTGCTGTAAAAGTTGGTACAGGTCTCATTGGAGATGTCGTTACAGGAAATCATAAAGATATTCGTTAAAATCTTATAAATCGGGCGAGGAATGAAATCGGTGATATAAATCGTGAATTTATTGGACAGGATATTCTAGCTCCTACCAACTCTGAGTAAGAGGCCTATAAACAAAATTATGCAAAAAGAAGCAAAAAAGAACAAATAAATCTACCTCGTCAAAGAAAATTGCATTTAAAGAATGTTTCTCAAAGATAGTGATTGTCCCTGTACCAAGTCCGAGTTGGGTCTTTTTGATCAACGACCGATGCAAATGGTTATGGAACGTGCACAATGGGTGGATATTCATCCTCACAATAGCGTCTCTCAAGACAATGCCCCAATAGAATTTTCCGGTTTCTCTGATGAATATATTGATCTGAATGATACCTTTTTGGAGCTGAGCTGTAAATTTGTAAAGACAGATAGAACTGATTTTGTACCAGCTAATGCGCAAACATGTGCTCCCGTCAATAATGTTCTACATAGTCTTTTCTCTGATGTCAAACTATTATGGGTGAGACACAGCGGGAGGGAGAAGTACAACTATATCCCTATCGTGCTATTCTCAGCAATATGCTTCTATTCTCCAATCTAAAAATGGTTCCCAACTAGCTGCAAGCGGTTTTTCCAAGGATTCGGCTGGTAATATGGATAATGTCGCGAATGTAGGTCATGTAGCTCGACTGGCAAACACTCTAAATAGCAAAACATTCTCACTCTGTGGCCCACTTTGGCTCGATAGGATTTCGCAGAATAAATACCTACTCAATCAATTGGATTTTCATATAAAACACGATCCGAGTCTGATTTCTACATGAGGGTTGATGGTGGACGTATTAAAATTCTCAATGCAGTGCTGCATATCCGACGAGTAAAAATTGCACCAAGTATCATTTTGGAGCATGAGAGACAACTTCTAACCCATAATGTCATATATCCAGTGCAGCATACTGAAATGCTTACCTATACCATCTCGCAGGGGAGAATGAGTCATAATAAGGAGGGGTTGTTTCGTGGACATATGTCCAAGTTGATTATTGTGGGAATGGTTCATAATAAGGCTTATAATGGCGATGTTGCAACAAATCCCTATAACTTTCAACATTATAATATGAATCATATGGCTTTCTATGAGGCTCTCCTGATCTTTCTCTGACGAAACATGTTCAGCCCTATCAGGATATCAGGAGGGTAATCTTCACTTGCAAGCACTATAAATGTAATAAGCATGGCGATATTAGATGGAAAAGTGGAAATTACACGACAGCGTGACGTTCTCGTCGACTACAAGTGTTTAAATGCGAACTAGTGAGGAACTCAGCCTCATTATCAATAAAAACCCACAATTTTCGCAAAACTATTTCCTTAGAGTATATATTCTGAATCAGCTTTTACCAAATCCTAAAATTAGATCACTTGGATTCATAGTCAATACAGACACTGCTAACCTACCAGGGACACACTGGATCGCCGTGCGGTCATTCTCGATAATAATCGTGGAGAAGTGTTTGACACGTTTGGGGAAGCGACCCCACCCCGCCTAAAACTCTGGATGAATAAAAATTGTCCGCGAGGTTGGATTTTCAATAGACAGTTTATTCAGGGGCAATTAACTACTATATGTGGTGCTTATTTTCTCTTTTACTTATATCGTCGTCTTATGCTTAAACATGATATGAATTATATATAAAAACAATTACTCACATGTAAAAATGCGGACTCATATGTACTTACTCATATTAAAAATTATTTTCCATAATTTTGCGCTACTTTTAATAGTCTTATTATGAATATAAATTTGATAATGCTGTTTAGAAATCTTTGTATACATGTATTCTTATTGTAATTTAAATAAAAAGAGATTGATCAACTCAATTTTCTATTTTCTTAATAATTGTTTGATGGGTGAGTATAAACAATATACCACTAGGTTTAAATAAATCAACTCAATGAACATGACTATTAGCAATGGATTTCATACTATTCTCCCCAGCAATGTTAGTAAAAGAGTTTCCGACGAGACTAATACGCCCTCAGAATATATGACTCAACTACATAGACCTATTGATCTCGGAAACGATTCCGATCAATGGGAAATTGGGTCTTGTGGAAATGTCATTTGTGAATAGCATTAAAACCATAGACAAAAAATCTATCGACATAAAAGTTATGGAAGAAAAGGAATTTACTCGATTTAATATGACACGATTATCACCAATTGTGGATACAAAAATAAAGGCAAATAGAATATCTTTTAACAAAAAATCTGACACCAGCATTAAAATGTGGACCAAAATGTATATTGATGGCTTATGGTTAAATAAATTAAAAATTATGAAAAAAACTGTTTTAAGCAAACAGCTTGCTATTATACTAGGGTTTCATCCTCTAGTTTCCCGTTTGGATGCCTTCAGAAGAATGGATAAAATTGCAAGGCTTAATAAATTTAGACAGATTATTCAGTAAAGTACAAAGACATGGAAAGCATCATTTCCACCTGCAACGCATACTGTTGATGGGGTTAAACATCTCATTATTAAGCCAAGTTTAGCTAAAAAAAGTTCACCATTTTATATATCCAGTGCTTTAGACACTAGTAGTAAAATTGTTAAAAAATAGATACCTAAAAAATCCACTAATTATCCCATCCCATCTGGCTATTATCAATCATCAGGAGAATTGGTAAACATTATCAACAAAACAAATCTACAGAAGGACTTAGGGATTACTCTCTCCGTCGAATGGGACTTTCCGCCAGAAGGAGAGCAGAAAATATCTCTACTGCATAAGAAAGAATTGGAGCATATTTTGTAATTTTCTCAATTGGAAATAACTGAAACCTCAACTGCCCAACATTCACCAGTTCTACGTAGAGGAATTCATAGTCTATATGTCTATTGCGATGCTGTTCTGAGATGATTGTTGGAAACTCACTTGTTCCGCTTTTGCGAACAGTTGGCTTCCCGACTATTGCTTTTGGTGAAAACGTGGACATTATCTATAATAATCCAATATATGTACCATGTATGAGGATTTATATTGATACTGTGGCAATTAAAATATGCGATGATACCCTTTAATGAGGGAAAACTGTTCTAATTTTACACTTTCGTAAACGATCATAAACAATACTTTGAACTAATAAACTTTTTTATCAACTATATATTCGTCTTATCATGCAACATATTTAATATACTACAGTTATATTATTATTATTAAAACTTTAATTATACTTTTTGTATATCTTTTAATAGAAACTTTATTTTTATGAAATAACATATTTTTTCTAAATTTTTTTAAACTTTTTCTAAGTCTTTATATAATTCAGAATCAAAAACAACAACTGTTTAATGAGTGAAAAAAATATGAAAGAATTCATAATATATTATCCTACAATATCACAGGAGAAAAATGCATGTAATATTATAAAAAAACAATATGATAAATACGTAATTTTGGGCACCCATAAAAAGTAATACGATATGAAAATAAAACCCACTCACGCCTCAATGACAGTGACTCGCACATGCGAGAAAAGTAAAGTTATAAAAATTCTATTTAACTTGAAGAAAACATGTATATCAACCTTTATAAAAATTTCCATTTAACTTGGAGAAAAATAAACTCTGTTGTGCACAACTCTAATAAAATATAAAAACTCCATTTCTCATGGACAAAAAACCTTTGTGAATATATACAACTCTTTATGTCCAAATATTTACAGTTTAGAGAGAGAGAGAAAAAAAACACCTCTTTAAATGGAGAAAAATATATTATATTTATGTAAGTCTAGGCCTCTTTGCCTCCGGTTTACAAATGCGAGGAAGAATGTTCTGCCTTTTCCTCGAAGGTCTCTCACTCGGTTTATTAAGAAGATGATTACCATAGGGCAGGCTTTGATTGAAAGACAGCCATGCCCTCTTATCCTTAAAGAAAGAAAGAGTTTTCTTTGAGTATGTAAAGTTCTCCACTTGATGCTTCTTCAACCCGATACGCCGTTGTGTGTGACTAGATGGTCTGCTCCTGAAAGGCCTTCTTGAAATTTTAATGAGTAATCTCCATGTTGAGCGTAGCCCGTCGTACTCCCTTGGCTCGCTTTAATTCCTTGCCGTCATTAGCCAACATGGTCGGAGCAGAATCCACTCGCGAAACGGTTTCCAGGCAGCCTCGTCCTTGATACATCCTAGACGTGCCTTGCATGCGTTGGAGAAGTCTGGATGTGTGGGCGGATAGTTGGAGGTGTCCAGCACTTCGTCCCTCCTAAGCATGGGGATGAGATCCCTCGCGACGTTTATCCCCGCCCATGATGTCGATGGAACCACCGAGCTGACTGGCGTAGCGTGCGAGCGACTCGTAATGCAACTTGTACATAATGAGTTTGTAGAGATCGAGGACGGCTTGTCCGATATGGATGGGTTTGTTCAACAGAACCTGGTCCTTGGCGAGGTGAACTCCAATCAGACTATCATTAAAAATAACAAAACTGAGGAATTCAGGTCTCGAAGAGAAGGTGAGTATAGGCTTTTCTGTGTAGTGCAGAGGCGAAACTTCATTCTAAAAGATGGAGATTATATGGTATTACAAAATCAGCTAATAATATAATTTTAATAGATATTACTCACCGTTTACGTACGTTCTCCTTGGTCTTTCTGATAAAGCATTATTACGGAGCTTGTAGTAATCCTTCTCGAATAAGTTGAATGCCGCCTGACGTTTCTGAGAGTTGTAAGAGCGCGTCGGATTCGAATCAACTTCATACCCTGTACTAGGTAGACCTGAAGCAGCCGGCCGTTAACCACATATTCTTTCTTGTACCAGTGAGTCAGGAGAAGCTTCGTAGTGCCTCTAAACACCTTGTCCTTGTCGCCGTTGAGATGACGCCATTGTTCCCGCATGAAATCCGTCAGGTATCTTTCAGATATCGTTGTGGCCTTCCTTACTTCGAACTCTGCGTCCATCGCCATATAACTTTCCTTGGTCTGGGCAATAACCAATATGTCCCATCCTCCGACCTTGCCCAAGCCCTCAGTGCAGATTATATGCGAGTCATAACCCCGGAAATTTTGAAAAAACACGGGGAGAAAGTTATCGCGAAGCCTAATCTTCCAATTACACTCCTGGTAACCTGGCATACGCACCTGGAAAGATGAAAGAAAATAGAATTTAATAGGAGCTGCCAATCGGAGCGGCTCGAAGTCCTGGATGTGGTACTAGGAGGAACGATATAGCAGCTGCTTTATGTTCGACTCTGTTCTCGTTCTTCTGTAGGAAACACTCAATATCAGCGTAGACGACGTAGGGTAGGCGCTGTACGGCCTGATACTTCTCGAATACGTGATGAGTCTTCTCTGATGACGGTACCAGTGTCTCTGGCTGACCTGTGTAGCAGTATTGTCGATGATTCGTTAAGTATTCTTTCTTCATAAAGGATTGGAGACAACGCTCGCAGTGCTTGCATCCTCGTATAGATTGATTACCTCCTCCTTGTGAATTAAGAAGCCGGTTAACGTTGGCGATTCCGACATAATGAGACTTTCCGTCCCTAACCGTAGTGACTGTCAAGATGTTGACAAGTCGAGGTTGTCGATCGTCGACATGCTGTCGGGGATAGCCGCAGGCGCGTGGCATACATAGGGGATGGTTTTCATTCTTCTCGATTCACTCCAACAGATTGATAAAAATACCCGGATTCAACTTCTCAAACCGCGGGATATTGGCAGCTGTGATGGGGAAAGTAAGGCCGGTGAAGTTGAGCTCATTAGTCCACTTGTCATAGGGTGCTGTCCGGTATCATCATCATCATAGTGACATCATCATAGTGTAGGATGGACAGAACTGCAGACATGAAGCAGTCGTTATTGCCCCCTTTGTTGATGTTGATGACGGCCTTCTTTGCCTTCAGTCTCAGTGGGAGTTCCACTGCTCTACGGCCGCAACGATGAGGTATGCTGTGATAGCTAGTAATCCTCATGTCGAACCTCTCGACCGTCTCGATGATTCAGTTTGATCCGTTCAGGATGAAATCCTCCACTCGTCTTAGGAGCCTAGCCTAAAAAAATCATAAAATTTATAGAGATAGAGAGAAATATAAGGGAAAATAGAGAAATATATATATATACTTCCGATTACATCCTTGAAAAAACATGTCACTTGTCACAACCATTGCTGGAAGTAAGAAGATTTGCTGCCCCGAGCGAAGTATATCTCCAGTGGTGGGGTCTATTTGTAGAATTCTCAGGGAGAGAACGGGCTGGACCTTGCACTCTGTGCACCCGCTGAGAAGTGTCGTCACCGTGAGGTTGATGTCCTCTCGAATGGATGAAAGAAACTCGAGAGGCTGGATGGGGTATCAACCAGCTCAAACCTGATATAGCGTACAGCACCCTCCATGGCTGAACGGTTCCGATAACGGACGATAACGGGAGCAGTTATTCGCGATGTCTCAGTTGGGATGGGTCCGTTGAAAATTCGTCCAAGTTGAAGCTGGGATAGATTGCTACTGCTGGCAGTGAAGATTTCTGTGATGATAGAGCAGTAGTTGAGGAAGTTGGAATTACTAGAGGCATCTCTAGAGGCATCTCTGTAGAATTGGAAGGGGAGAATGTTGCGATGAGAGAGCAGTAAAGGTTGGGCGTACAGTAAGGTCTAGAGGTTCCTCTGCAGAAATGGACCGGGTTTAAGGAGAGGTTGATGAGGGAGCTGCTTCCATCCAGGGATCCAGAGGCTCATCTATATGAGGAGCTTCGATCCAGCCGTTGAAGTCGCCGATGGTGTAGTCGACAAAATATTCGGCCGGGGTTGGAGCAGACAGCTGAACTAACATCCGGTCTAGAGGGGGGGAATATCGCAGAACTTATAGGATCTGGAATCCCCAATGACTCTATTACGAATGAAAAATCAGCTGACTGCTCATTATCAGTAAAGCTCATAGTCTAATAATACAAAAATAGATAATTTTACAAATATTTTGTAGTGAAATAAAAGAGAAATTTTGGCATAGCTCCTAGGTCATTTTGAATTAAATACAATTTTTAAAATGACTTAAAAATATATAAAAATTATAAGTATTTTAAATAAATAGAAATTTGGGCATAGCTCTCCCCTAGGGCATTATTTTATTTATTTTATAAAAGTATTAGACATTTTTGCGTCGATCTCGAGCCCTTATTGTAATTAATATTGCTTAAAATGAAATATATAATAATAAAGTTAAAATATATAACTCAATCATGATTTCATTTAAAAGTATTAGAAATTTTAGCGTCGATCTCGAGCCCCCCTTATTACATTTAATATAAGCTCTTAGGTGATATGATATTTTTAAAATGACTGCATAAAATCGTGAAAATAATTTACAAAATATGGTAAATATTATCAAAAATATTATAAGTACTTTAAATTATTGCCAATTTGGGAGTCGTAAATTAAAATTAAACTTAATTATAGTATATGTACGCATGGTAAGATTATATTAGAACGTTGCATTGCCATACTGTGTCTCATTAGTCAAATAGTTAAAAATATTGGAAAATAAATAAAATCAAGTAATATCCAAAAATGTTGTAAATGAAATTAATTTCGAAAATTATAAATATGAAAAAGAAATAATTTTTGTTTTTGTTTATTTTATTTTATTTTATGTTATGTTATTTTATTATTTTTAATAATTTTTTAATTTTAAATTTTTTTAAATTTAAATTTTTTAATTTTTTTAAATTTTATTTAAAAATTAATATTAATAATGGAATTGTATGCACTTACTCTGAGATAGTAACACAAATAAGCACAGAAAAATAGTGATATAATGGGGACGAGAGCGACAAGGAGGCGATCGTCTGAGAGCTCGTAAAGATGTGAATGAAAACAGCGAGTTAGGCACCTCCTTATATAGGATTTTTACTGGAATTAGCCGGACCCCTTATTGGTAATAGTTTAACTAGCAAATGTGGTAAACAAAGGCGGGGGAGGGGGTGGCCTAGAAGTCACTATCTCCTACTACTTTCGTTTATACATATATTAATATTTTTTAGCCAAAAAAAATGAAGTTCCGCAATGGCGGATATATTGATATACTAATACAATATCCAATTATGGTAAGTAAGTATATCTAATATTCCAAAATGTGTTCAATCAACATACAAGTTAGATTCAAAGCTATTTTATTAAAAAATCTCCAAACAATATTTTCTGACATGTTTTTAAAAGACATTTTTAACCATTAGATAAAGCGTTTGTAGCAGACAAATTATTCTCAACGAGAATGTAAGACATATCTCATACACGATGTTAACCTCCCACTTCATAAATGTAATAAATATTTTTTTTAAAACTTACAGTTGTTATATTGGGATGGATATTCCCTTTCAAGAAGTCGTCCTACTTCTTTATATTTATTTATCATGCATGTATCAACACATAAAGGTGTAATCCAACTGTTTAAATCGGTTAAATTATAAAAATTTTTATAATTTATTAATATTTGATTAGGTCTACAATAGGAATCTTTCTTATCTATATAAAATAAGAGAATTAGACCATTTGTTATTTGGATTTTTGCATTTATTGAAATGTTCTTAAATAACGAAATATGTCAAATGCACCTGTATATATATATAAATTTCTACATTTTGTATAATGGTATATTCGCCTATTCATTTCATTCCTCTGAAAAAAGTTTTTTCAAGGTTTTTCAAAAAGGATTTTTAATGAGTCCCATAGAAAATCTTTTTTGGTTTTTAAGAACAAACTAGTGGCTTTTCATATACATATTAATTATATAGAGGAATTTCAAAAAAGACTAATAAATTAAAACAATTTACTCCAATCTTTTACATGTTGATGGTGATATTAATAGGATGACACAATAAGATATGTAATTGTAATTAAATTCAGATTAAACGTCGAAATGATTGAATATTTGTCTCAATTGATCACTTTATAATTTAAACAAGTAAAATTTTTTTTATATATTCTTTTATTTCGGTTGCCATTAAATCAGTTTACTTAAAATTATCATACCCGTTTTAATAAGTTTATTATATTCTGCTTATGTATCACTTCAATATAGGAAATTTTTTGAAAAAATGTATTTTTAAATATTTCTATATTGAATATTTATATCTATAAAAATTTTAACATTTCTATATTTAATTATTATATCTATAAATATTTAAATATATAGTACAATATATAAGTTAATATAAGTATTATACTACTAGTGAAACATTTTTATCAGTATTCAGAATCATTATTCATCTCGATATTTATCTCAAGAACCACTAGGTGGATTTTAACGTATTATACCTCAAAATGACCCAAATATTAGAATAGAATGCATATTTTTGTATTAGTAATTAACGTATTGGTATATCTTCTATGACGTCATCCTGAAATCTTCCCTTACACTTGTAATGTAAAATTATTCACCGACGTGAATCATCTCAAGAACCACTGATTGGATTTTACCGTATGATACCTCAAAATGGCTACAATATTTTTGTATTCATGATTTCAACTTTACGATTGTTAATTAAAATAACTGATAATAACTAATATTATAATAGAAAATCTACTTTTAACTGAATAAGGGATTAGATTGGTTTAACTATGGACATTTGTATTTAAACTTAATAATTCCATTATAAATTTATCACTTCCTATAGAAGCCTCATTATTTAAAAAATGACACTCCCATGCGATGGAGTCATTCACCAATATACAATTAAAAAAATATGGATTATGATTTTCATATAAAGTTGTACACACAATGGCGTCAGTCACCATTTTTTGAATAGGTGATACAAACACAATTATGTAATTAGCTAGCATGTTTAATGGTCTCGCTCTATGCATGTGAATCATTAGCATGGTTTATATTACAGAAATTATTGCCCTCGGATTTATTTATAATTCTCAAATGAAGGTATACAGTTGAGCTGTCCGATTAGCCAATGAAAATACATTGTCACATACATCTAGACGGTTCTACAAATTCTGTTTACAATTAACATTAGCCGGTATTCAATTAGCCTTTTTTTAAATATTGTATCAATAGGCAAAACAACTCGGGGATTCTATTTGTGTTCTGATTAGGCAGCAATTCCGATTAGCCGGAGTAGACTGTATATTAAGCTTTTTAACTTGTAATGTACATAAATAAGAAAAACAAATATGAGATTCAATGGAGTAGGAAAACTAATATCTAATCTGCTTGTGTAGGACTATAATGCATAAATAGAATATTATTGCTTTTGATGTATAGCTTCCATCAATTTAAATAGAAGCAGGTACTACCTATATGAACAGTTATATATTTATAACATCTGGAGCCTTATTTTCGAAATTTACTTAACTTAAGTATAAGTGTAAGTAAAAGTGAAGTAGGATTTGTAACTGGTATTTTCGTTGGACGTTGGAGATGCCTGAAAAGTTTGCGAGTTGTGCCAACAAAGGCTTCTCGGATCATTGCGACATGTGCTTGCTTGCACAATTTTTGTTTAGGTGATCCCATACTCGTCGAGCACAACGCAGATGCAGAAGATGTCGATGAAATGTATGACAACAATGTGTTAGACGAAAGAGGCCTAGAGC
>JAUZNC010058457.1:0-11295 GCA_034780395.1 Vannuccia rotundouncinata | reverse complement strand
TTAAAAGTACGACCAGAAGGACACCTCCGATTCCAAATCTGTCAACTCCTAGCCCCAAGAGAATTTCATAGCGCACAACGTGTTAAAATTTCAGAACGATCGATAAATCAATAAAGCCTGTACAGCAGATTAAAGTTAAAAAAATACCCAAATACATTATAAACCTGTTGAGTCCAAAAAGCCCCGTCGTTTGGTGGAAAAATAATTATCGATTTTTTTTTGGGGAAAAAGTTATTTAGGGTTAAACACGAATTTTTGCGAGTTTGTAAGGAAAGAAAAATTTGATCGATTTTTTTTATCGATTTTATGGTGTAAATGTGCACCTAATGACCTATGAAAAAAACCGTTTGTTAATAGGATTTTTCAAAAAAAAGTTATAGCGATTTTAAAAAATTTTACTAGTTAAAATGGATTTTATTTAATTTTTCATTTTTCATTATTTTGCTAATAACTTTTTTATTGAAAGAGATAAAGAGCTACTTTTTTTTGTTCCTCACCACAATATTTATTTCTATCCATAAAAAAAGAATATCCAAAATCGGATCAATATTGACATAGAAAATCGATATTTACGTTTTTCCATTGAAAAACATAGGAAAGTTAATTTTTAATTTTTTTTTTATTCTTGTAACTAGTATGAAAACCGAACCGTACCACTGATCGGAACTTTATTGGTACCAAAAGATGCGCAAGATCACAGGCTATCTTTCCATATAAAATAATTATGTTCCAAAAAGTGTTCCCTTTTGTCTTGAGAAACCAAAAAGGGAACAAAAAGTGACAAAAAAAGCACGACGTCCCAAAAAAATTTTTTCTTTTATGCTTTGAATCCATTTTTGTATCTAAAAAGGTTGTAAAAATTGATAAAATTTTTTTTGAAAAATTAGTAAATTTTTATTATACTACTTTTAATAATTTTATATAAGTAGTATAGTAATCAAAGTCGAAACAAAGCTTTAAACCAACAGTATTGTAGACCCAGGAGCCGGTTCCACCACACTAGAACCTCAAAAACGTGTTATAAACATTGAAACAATTGATTATCAATGCTTAAATGTTGATTAGCCTTCGAAAAATACATATTGCTTCAAATATGTATTTTGTCAAATTACCGGTGTTTTTCCGGATTATCGATTGCTAAAGGTCGAATACAAAGGTACCCGCCCGCGAACTTACCCACTTTCGCCCCAAAAACCCGTAAAGATTGGTGGAAATTGGGAAAAATTGGCTAAAGGTAGGTTTTTGCAAAACCTGACCTTTAGGTCTAAAAGACAGTCGTTTTTCCAAAGGTCGATTGTTAGGGAATTGCATTGTTATTTTTTCTCGATGGAAAATCGTTGTATTTCTGTGAAGTTTGCATAAATAGGTAGAAAAAGAGTAGTATTATATATTTAAATTAAATTTATTTTTTAGAGTAATTTTCTATAATCAAGCAATTTTAAAATACATTTTAATTACATTTGTATCAAAAACTGTTTTACTTATATTATTTCTTAAATTAATATTTCCAAAAAACTTATGGGTAGACGAAGAGTAGTATTAAACTGCATTAATAATCATTAAGAGTTGAAACTCTACGTATGGTCTATGGTCTAAACAGTAATGCTAATCAACTGCTAATTAATTATTATCTGGTCTATTTAGTCAAACGTGTTTTTATGCCTTGTTTAGGGTTACATACACAATTCAACATTTGCACAGATGTCAAACGGTGTTTACAAGTCCTTTTCTTAATAACGTAGTTAAATTCAAGGTCTACAAGTGTTGCAAGTGTATACAATTCATACATTGCTAGTATAATGAATTATTGTTGCCAAGCCTGGTTCATTCTCTCTCTCTCTCTCTCACAAAAAAAGCAAGGTTATCAAAATAGAAAAGAGAAGAAGTATAAATTACAAACATTGAGTGAAATAGTGAAAGTGAGATGCATCCAGCTGGTAGAGAAAATGAAAGAACGCGATCACCCAATGAAAGAAAGCTTTAAACTTCTACCCAGTGGCAAGAAACTCTCTGTTCCCGTTTGTAAAACAAGTAAATATACTAATTAATTTGTGCCACAATAAATTTTTCTTTGGAATAGTAATCATAATTAAACATTTCCTTTTTCGATAGGTTTTATAACCAAACTGTTATAAGCTAGGTACTTTACCTGCTGAACATAGAGTAGGCAGGTATTTTGATCTTGTATGTGTATGGTATCAATCTATTTTATTCTGTTATTCTACACAATTCTAATTCTTGGCAATAAAGTCTCATATTATCGAATCTTAAATAATTATTTTGTTTACATACTTAGTTTGATATAATCACGTGTAATATTTAAAGCATGGAGAAAATGCACTCATTTGTGTTATCAAATTGCAAACTTGAACTCTACCTTATTTAATTAGGTAGGTGGAATTTTATAGAATAAAACCCTACAATATGTGCAAATAATGTACAATAATCACATCCTTTGTGTATACGTATCAACCTTCATTGCTTTTGGTACTGTCGGTATTACGTACCTATACTGTGACCGTCATTCGCACACATCATACATACTTACAATAAAGACGTGCCAGAAGAATTATTGTCGTGTTCATACATATACTATTATTAATTTTTGAGAACCTCCTCTTATAGCGTAAATTTGGACTGGGCTACTCAAATGAAGATAATTAAGAATGTTGATGTTATTTCAAAGATAAATCGTATTTATAAGATGACATTTAATTAACATTAAAAGTACAAGTCTTATATAGTTCCAATTTTCTATGGATCAGTAATTTTCCTAACTATAACTTCCAAAATGTTGTTTTGTCAACGATTACAAGCAAAAAAAATTTATTTTAAAAATATAGGTTTTTGTGAATGTTAATCAGTGTAAATTAACAATTTCGTAAAACAAATATCATCCTTTTCTGTTTGTCTTTTGGTACATTTTTGCAGATCAACAATATTAATTTTATTGTCTCTTAAAACTGTGTTGAACGTAATTAATATGTTCTCTAATGAAATACCTACAGCTATAACCGATCATAAATATCACTAGTTAGAATAACTGTTTTAAATGATTACAAAATTGTTAAAATTGATATTATAAATATTTTGTGAATACGAATCAGTTATAAAGACTCAACCAAAACATTGCGCATTTCGAATAGAAATAATAATAACTAATGCGAATGGAATGAACCAAAAATTTAGATGTATTATATAATATGTTACATAACTAAAGTTTATTGAATACAATTAACATACATATAATCACATGAAAAATTTTTTATGTTATTATTGAATTTTATAGGTTGTAAGGTTAACCTTTTAACTCAATTAAAATATGCAAATAATTTTATAAAAACATTATTTGGTTTAGGAATTTGTTAGCTATACTTATTCTAGGAAATTTAAAATTTTAGACAACTATAAATAGAATGTTATAACATATAACAAGAATAACAGATCACATGTATATTTTAATTTTTATTTGTTATCAAAACTGAAAAAATACATTAAAATAATTTAAAGAAATAGTAGTAATGGTTACGTTTATTCTGGGACAAAAGGTAATATGAGGTCACGGTCTACAGAATGGTGGGGGGGAGGTGGAAGAAATGTTTTTTATTCAGTTCTGTGACAATTTTTACTAGAGATACTTCGTACATAGAGGTATAAAATCACCAAATTAATTATACATAAAGATATTTGAATTATTTATACATTACCAATCGTCCAACATTTATTTATTTTGATTCATATGCAAAGTTTATATATATCAACAAAAATCAATAATCATGCATACCAAAAATTACATTAAATTTCTTCATGTTATTTAAATAATTGAATAAGTATAAAGTTAATATAAAAATATTGATCCAATAACAGAATCAGTAATGTATGTGTACATTGAAATATCGATTAATTAAAAAGCAATGACTTTCTCGAAGAGCATAAAACAAACAATTTATTCCGACCTTCTTCTCAATTAATTCACCTCACAAATATGGAAGTCAGTTTCTAAAGCAGAGGCCAATTCTGCCTCTAATTGTCTCTCATATTACTAGCAACACTGTCAATAGAAAATAAAAGATTCTTTATATCACTGTCCATAAAAAACACAAACGGGGAAATAATTGATGCCTCTTCGCGAGCGGCCTCGTTGAAGATCAGCATATAGATCGGTTTGACGTTTTCAAAACATTTCATCTTCAAATACTTCACTCTGTCTCTCTCCTCATTAAGAACTCGGTGTCTGAAATGTAGAGATAGAGCAACAGAGAATTTTAACTAAACTATAAAATTGTGTTTTTGAGAATTATTTCATATTTGGAACAATCTGTGTCTACTAAAATGTTAACTGAATTCCAATAAAGTTGAAAAGTATGACAATTTACCTTGTTTCATCGTATTCTATTTGGTCTTTTTCGTTGTAAAGACGCAAAAAATTGGGAGTGGCCAACAACAATATGCACTCAGCCTGAAAATAATATTTTTATATTAAAAGGTAACATACGAGATTAGTCTTTAAATGGGTGCATTTACGTTGAATTTAAATTGTTTATCAACAAAGTCCTGCCAGGTGTGGAAAGTAGTATTGGAGTAGACCGAAGGAACAATGTAAAGAGAAAAATTTCGGTCAATGTTTTCGTAAACATTGAGAACAGTTTGAATGAGTTCTTTTTCGGAATCTAAATCCAAACTGTCTAATAGGAGAACTGCAATGTCTGAAGAAAAAATTATAATATCTTACATTATAAATCCTGATACCATTAATAAACTCATGGAGCAATAATGTTGACAATATTTTAATATGAAATGTTACAAATATCAAGTCGATTGAATTTAAAATAAATAATTTTATGGAATTTAATTTTTTTCTATCCAAGATATTTACATATGTCAAGATACAACAAGTCAGACTCACTTCTCTTTACGACAGATTGGAAGTTAAATTTGGATTTAGGTCGGCTAGGCAAATCATAAACAGTAAACTGCTTCTCCCCCAGTTTACATTTAATTCGAACTTTATCCTCTGGTTTGCAATTAATTTGGGCTTTCTGCAAGACCTCATTTTTGGTGCTTTCCGCTACTATAGCCTCCAGAGACCCTCCAACTATTTCATTAAATTTATGATACAAAACACCAATGGGGGTGCAAATCCCTAAATCGTAATGATTTGCCGGCTTTGAACAGATTGGACCACAATCCTCTCTAGATGCAAGCTGAAGAAACATGTCTTCCATAGCATTTGGTTGATTTATTCTGATGTAATCCCACCCCATTATCTTGTCCATAATTTCCATGGAATATTCAGGATTCAAAGCTAAACGCTGAATCACCCGTTTTAAGATATTGGGATTCACCAAATTTAGCTGACAACGATTGAATATATCCCTATCTTCATAACTTTCTAGGTTCTAAAATAAAGCAAAAAACTTATCATAGAACCTGCCATTTGGTTAAAAAATATAATAATTTAAAAAATGTACATTGTATACTATGTTTGAAAAAACAATTAGCATATATTTATTATCTATTTACAAACAATTTTTCGGTAAATAAGTTTCAAATTGTATTTTAAATATAGATTGATAATAATAATATGTATTATTTAATTTTAATATAATAAAGCACTCATGAAAAATATATCATTCAGTAAATCAATTATTTGATTTTAGTATTCAAAATTACTTTTTTACAAATAACCATATAAAGGTTTAATTCTTTAGAAAATTTTTTTAATAATAAAATTTTCATCAGAGTAAAGTCCACTAACTTCTTCAGTGTTATCTTCCCCTCCACTTTCAGAATCTTCATTTGTCATTGCTGGTTGTGGATCTATAACCCCAAAATTTGTAGCTCCGATTTCCTCTTCTGAGTCACTATTATGAGGTATAAGTGGAGCCTGCTCGTGCATATTAACAGTTGTGTGGGGGCTGGACATTGTGGTCTAAGGAGTAATAGAAATATATAATGTATATAAAAATATATCATTCCTTAGAATATTGAGTTTATGAATGAAATTTTTATAATAATATCTATTCTCATTTTAATTTATAGATTAGTCAAAAGTTTGATTTATTTGTTAAGTGGAATGATATAATAAATAATACAAAAAAAACATTGGTAAAAATAAAAAGAAATGTATACAGACCCATAGCAAAACCATTGAAAGGGGGCAGAAGTTAAATAAAAATTGCACTTTTTGGATTATGTAGAGAATTTTTAAATTTAGAATATATGATGCTTTGTAAATGCAATAACTAACTGATTGTTTGAAAATCAGGAATATATAATGTAATATTAACTGTAAAAATATAATAAGTAAATGGAAAATCAAATATCAACAAAAGTAAAAAATAAGTACACAGTAATTAAAAATAGCTGTTGTTGAAGATCCCTCATGTCATGGGCCAATGACTTCTCTCAAGCATATCTGGTCTATGCATGTTCTTGAGATGATATCATCTATCCTCTATATGTTGGACCTTTTTTTGCATGATGTTTTTCTATAAGTTGTTACCAGGCCTTAATTATTTAACATCACCAAAGTAGTCCAGTTACCTTGTTCAGTTAGGTTCAATGCATTTTGCAGTTGTCCAACTTTTAATGGAAAATGATATCTCTCTATATCATTATTTTTATTGTATTAGATTATCATTTTTCTATTTCTCCATTATTTTTTTTCTTTTAGGGTTGGTATTATAAACAAACTTAGTAATATTAAAAGCTATTTATAAATACACAGAAATCATATTTAAATTGCTGTTAACATTGCAATAATATAAAAGAAAGGAATTATTTAGCCAGTGTTATATTCTATATATTTATAAATATCATTAAAAATGTACTATACATGTAATTATAAAGAAAATATTTTCAAATTACTTGTTTATAATTGTTCTTTGAAAAATACATATACTCAAATAAATGTGTAACCCATTCCTATTGTAACAAAATAATACTAAAAATGTATTAATATAGTTGTTAAATTGTATACATATACTCTACCATATGCTTATATAGTCCATCATACTCACCAGTTACTACCACTCTGATTTATGATATATAACTTTGAAATTAAAATTAATTATTATAATTAAGATTAATTATACATTAACTTATAAAATGAATAAAAGTTTTAAAATATATTAATATTAATATTATTATAAATATATTATAATAAATTTTAAGTTTATAATAAGTTTTTTATATAATTGTTTTATTTAGTAGTTTTAGTAGTGTGTTATTATATAGTTTGTTTAAAGATATACTATTTTATTATTCAGATATCTATATACTTTGAAATTTAGATTTAGTTGGAGGTTATTACATGGAAAATTCCTTTGCAATGATTTTATATTTTCTATTACATGGGAATTTTTAAAAATATAAACAATATGGCTTGCTTATTAATCCTTAAAAAAATAAAAAGGTAATTTAAAATATGTTGTTGTATATAGTATATTAGGCTATTATAACTTATTTGTGGATGGATTAGTATGAAGATCTTATTTTGTGTAATACATAAAACTATAAAATGTTTCTTAGTAACATATACATATAATTGTATATTTATACTCAAAGTGACTATTATCCCTACCAGTCTGGGTCAATTAAATTAACAAGGAAATCATCTCAGACTTTTTAAAGTATAAATTATATTTTTAATTTTTGTTTAATTTTTATAAATGTATACTCCTTTTTCATTGTTATCAAAACATTATCAGTCATTAGATCTTTAAAAAGTTGAAAATGTACAATTTATATGTTTAGGTATTATCTAATAGTTAATTGCATAAATTGGCTTAATACTGGTAGCAGTTACTACTAGGTAGTTAATTCAGTTGCGTAAAGCAGTATGTGCTGCTAGGGATAGTAACTAATACCTGGTATAAGTTTTGGGAAATTTAGGTATTATTTATAGTTTTACCAATTAAAATTTGTTTTAAGTTTAGAAAACTGTTCTTGATTTCTGGTAAGTTGAAAATGGTATAGTTTAATGTTAAAATCTAGAATTTGCATGTATAGTAGAATTATTTCAAATTATTAAGTATGTATGGACTTCAGAGAATAATGATTTTTCTTCCATAATAAAACAATTTTATTTGACTTAAAATGATTTGTGAGAAATTTCTAAACATTTTAAAATAATATTCACACATTATTATATGTTTGGCCATTTCTTCCAATGCTAACATGAAAAACAAATAGAAATAATTGAGTTAAAAACCTATTCCCTTATGGGTGTAGACCCTTGGACTAAATATATTGATTTTCAAGAATTTATGCCTTGGCATACATATTTTACTCACAGTAGTACTGCTGATCAAAATTATGCAATCCATGTGATACTAAATTGATTAATTATCCTTGAGTTACTACTGATAGTAAGATAATACCACTTTATGAATCAACTCAACATTATTATTAAAATAAATACTCTTAATAATAAGCTAGGCCAAGAATATAGTCGATATTCTTATATATTGTTGCATTATAAATATGATTATACTTAAAAATACATAAAAATATACTGTAAATATGTTTTATTTATTAAATAATAAATATAAAATATATTTATAACAGAACAACTTTTGTTTTATTAAAAAATACCTATGTAATAGGAAATATAAAATTTATACAAAAGAATTTCTAATGTAATAGAAAAAATTAAATTATTATAAGGGAATTTCTTCTGCAGTAGCTCTTAGAACTGGAAATAAAGCTGTACAGTTTTTGAATAAGATATACTAACAACAAATTCATTGGTGGTACAATCCCTTTGCAAACTATTTATACTAACAACAAATTTAAAATAATAATATTAATATATTATAGCAAATAATTATTTTTATCATGTCCACAGTCAAATCTGCATATTTCAGATCCACTTATATTGGATTTCCATCTAAATTGGATAATTTGCATGGCATGGAATGAAAATGCTTAATATGTAATGTTAATCTACTCTGCCTATATCGGATTTCCAGCTTTATTGGAACAAATTTTTAACCCTTGTCAACTTTTTTGTCATATATAATGGATAGTGATATAGGTTTTCCTTGTCTATTTGCAACTAATTCTAATCATTTTGTAAAATAGATTCAGCAGTGTTGTTGGTGACTTGAAGAGACCATCTAACACTCCACTGTGTAAACACAGAAAAAACTTACAGTTTTTTTTTCATGTGATCCTTAAATATGAGTAACATTTATTTTACTCTATATGCATAAAACTGTCATAAAATACATATAAAAGTATGAGTTAAATTTATTTATTTTGTATGAATTATTTTTCATAAAATATGAATTAGAGTTTAAACTGGCTATATGGATTACATTCTATTACAGATTATTTTATTGAAACCCAACGATTCAATATATGCAGATTTGACTATATATTGTAATTTTTTTCTATGTTCAATTTTAAGTCAAATCATTGGGACAACCAACATTATTGTACCAACAATGAATTTTAAATAGAAAAAGATTAATATAATTATATTATATTATGTAACAGCAAATAAATAATTTTCTTAATCTATTTAAAAATTATTTATATAATTAAATGTCTTAACAAAGAATAAACAATTTGTAGACATAAAATTGTGGTTGATATGTAAATTTATTTATTATTTCAATAAATAGTTTTGATAAATGGTTTTGAAATAGATTAGAAAAGTAATCATTTAATTTGCTGTCCTATTTTAAAATTCTGTTAATCTTATTTTATTTAAAATTTGTTGTTGGTACTTGCAAAACTGTCCCGTTTGTGAACCATTTGTACAATTCTAAATGTTCATTGTTGGTACATCCCATTTTTCATCCACACAAATTTGCTTGCAGTACTAAGCATACACCATTTAAACTTATGTTTTATATTTCTAAAGTGTAAGTCTAAATAAAATTATATATTAATATAATATTTAATCAATTATAATAAAAGTTACAAAACTTAGGTCCTGATTAAAGTTTTAAAATATTCAATTAGAATGTAAGGGTCCAGTGTAATTCAAGGGACAAAAGTAAGAACAGAGAAATGTAAAACTTTTATAAATTTTAATTTTTTTATTTATTTATAACATTTTAGAATTCATTTATATTGGTTTTAGAAAAGTTGAAGAAAAACTTTTATATTGGATTTATAAAAGTGGAAGAAAAATTAAATAAAGTAATTAATTCAGCTGGTTGCAGAGTTTCTCTCAAGGGAGTTGGGTCAGAAAAACGTGACAGATTAAAAGAAGAAGCAGCTTTTATATTAAAGCAATATAAATTGTAATACTTTTATTGAATTATAATATTTTATTATTCCTTTGTATAAGATTTATAAAAGTAGAAGAAAAACTTTTATATTGGATTTATAAAAGTTGAAGAAAAACTAAATGAAGTAATTAATTAGCTGGTGATGGAGTTGCTATCAAGGGAGTTGGTGTGATTAGAAACTTGATGGATTGAAGTAATTAAGCGGCTTTGAGGAACCAATTTGGAAAATTAGAAACCAAGAAAAAAAAATGAGGGATATTGGTGAATAGAAGTTGATAAAAGTTGTAGACCAATAAGCTAACATCAAAATGGACGAATAAACAAACAGAAAAAATCCTAAAATTTGGAAATAAAATAGGAAACACCAAGTAAAAACAACATCTTCAAACTTGTCCCAAACTTGTTCTATATTTGTTCCCATATTTGTTTCTGAACCTAGAGTCTGTTTCTGTTTCTGTTCTAGAGTCTGATTCCATTTGAGAAGTTTGTTGAGTAGAAGAGAGTTTCTAATAAAATTGTAAGTACGATACAAAGATATTATTACAAGAGAAATTATTTTTGAATTAAAATAAGCCGATTTATGTGTAGAAATATATTAGAGTTAGAAATCATATAGATTCATCAAAAGATAAGTTTGTACAATTAAACTACTGCTAACTCAATAATATCTTTACGTTTTCCTGATATATATATATTGCTGATTATATTTGAACTATATGTAATAGTAATCGGAAATATAACTGATATTACCTATATATATATTATCCTGTTATAACGATATATTCATTTGCTTGTTTATAACTTGAAAATATCATTATCTTTGTGTGCAACTCTGTTTTCTCTACTTATGTTTATTTGATGATAAAGGTTAATTCGATCTCTATTAAAGTAAGAACCCCCATTCTGCGGTTATAGATAGAAAATATATCGTATATTTATTGTAAAACAAAATCATAATTTACAGAATCAGATCTATATATAGCGCTTAATAATAATTATTTACACTAAATTCTAATTAGAAAGAATAAACAAAAGATTTCAGATTATT
>JAUZNC010058455.1:0-11297 GCA_034780395.1 Vannuccia rotundouncinata | reverse complement strand
TCGCCGCCGGCATCCGACATCCAAAAAATTTCGACTTACACGAGCATCCCGGATGGCCATCCAGGATGCTCGTGTAAATGGGGCTTAAGAAAGAGACTCTGCATAATCCAATGGTATCATATAAATGTGAAAAAATACATATAAATATATGAATATGAATAAATATATATGAATATGAACTTAATTTCACCAAAAGGTCAAAAGTCATATACAATCAATATTCATAACGTGTAGTGTATGAGTGTAGACAAAAAGTCATTAAATGTCAGCTTCAATGTAAAATCACCCTTTGTTATCTAAGTTTATTTTGCAACAATATATAGTATGGCTATAATTTATGGAACCAGTTCATAATTTCAATTTATTGCCATTTGTTTAAAAAAAAATTATTTAAAATTATTCCATTTTTCGAATTTTAGCCCGCCTTGAAGAAGAAAGATATAAAATATATTTTGAAAAAGTATTCGAATATAATTATTTATATATTAATTCTATTTATGGAAACAATTATTTACAAAGAGCTTTTTTACATGTTGATAAACTTTTATTTCTGAATTAATTACATTTTATCTATTTTATTAATAAATTATAATAAAAGTCATGTAATATACATACATTTTTCTAAAATAATGCCACATATTATGTTACTTACAATTTGACAAATATTATTTAAAGTTTTATTAAATAAAAGTAGAATATTACGTTTGTATTACATTTTATTTAAAACTTTTTGTAATTAAGTGAAATGCTGTAATATTTGTTTAACAACTTTATAGGA
The DNA here is from genome assembly GCA_034780395.1 of Vannuccia rotundouncinata. Taxonomy (NCBI): domain Eukaryota; kingdom Metazoa; phylum Platyhelminthes; order Proseriata; family Coelogynoporidae; genus Vannuccia; species Vannuccia rotundouncinata. The sequence goes on along the minus strand of JAUZNC010058455.1, from coordinate 10,519 downwards.
ATGTTAAAAACGCATAAAATCATATATCATCATATTTTATACTTTTTTTGCGTTTTAACCCACATCCTCTAACTCTTGACAGAAGCAATCAAATTTCAAAAAAAATTGCAATAACTTCTTGGTCATGAAATCTATCGATTGGTATACATTTTTAAATTATACATCTTGTTTAAAATATCAATAAGTAGTATAAAGATGTCTTTTTAAAGATAAGATTCTTTATTATTAATTTTTTAAATAAATGAGCAATTTACATTCTTTTTGTTAAGGAAAACCAGATGCATATATAATTTTTGTTATATCATCCTTATCTGATCATCAAAAAAATAATAAGTGACTTGTAGATAATTCAATCCGTGATCTGGATCATTAAAATAGAGTCATCCAGGTCACATAGCAATAAATTATAAATATCTAATGTTGTTGAAGATTTGGAATTCAATTTACTATTTAAGAAAGCAAATCCAATTTTGGACCCAAATTTTATTCCAGTGCACCAAAATCACGATTTTTAATTTTGATCCAGATCAAAGGGTATCAGATCCGGATCATAGAGTAAATGTGATCTGAATTCAAATAAATTCAGGATTATAGTGCGTATCCATAATATCAATGTGTGTACCAAATTTGAAATCAATAGAATATCTTCAAGAGTTAGAATCACGATTTTAATGACTCAAAATGTTGTTTTCATTATAGGAGTAAAAAATCGATAATCAATAATAACATAAAGGGTGGTCCAAAATTTTGTATACATCATTCGAAAGCCCTAAAAATGTTAAACAGGTGACGAAAAGTTCAGACCAATCTACCAACTCCTGTGTATGCTAGAGCTCTTTAAAAATGTGTGGGTCAATTTGACTCCCACTTTGTCTTTCTAGAGTTAATCAACAATTCAATAAAAAGATAAATAAATCGGGAAACTATATTACATGGTAAAATCAATTAAACACATGTGTCGGACAAACGTCTACTAACTTGCAATCCGTTATTAGCACATAAACCAACTGCGGTCACGAATAAATATACTAAACAAGATTATATTTGCCATCAGACACATGTGAGGGTTTTGTCAACCAAACACAGACAGCACACTTGCTCATCACGATATATTAACTGGCCAAACAGTCATACAAGTCAGAAACCTACTTATAGCTTTTTTTCGTTAATATTTATCGTTATTATTACAGCAGCTAATTCAAACTCGTTGCACAGAGACAGTATATTTTCAATATTTCATTACCTTTCCACAGGTTGTTGCAGTCTGTACAAATAATGAAGGCAAGCATATATATGAATTTAGATTTATTGTGTAATCCTTTTCGCAAAGGTAGCATTTTGTGGAAATGAAATTTTAGACTGTGTATGCGAGTCTTGTTTTTTTTCATTTATTTATTTAATTTATTCAATTTATTTAATTTTTTTATTTTTTTTTTATTTATTTATTATTTATCTTCCTAAATTGACACGAATTTAATAGAGTTAAAAATACAACGTATAATATCATTAAAGATGGTAAATTTAATATCATTTTCAACTCATGTTCCTTCGTTATTTATAACTGTTATTATTATCTATATATTTAATATATGTAACTCATCTTTGAATATATATCTACTTGTTTATTTAATACAAAAATATGTATAGTTTACAAAAATATGAATACATAATTTTTTACCAGCTCTTAGGTATATAAAGGCAATGTGAAGTTGACGATAAAAATATAATTGCAAGAGCCAAGATAAAATTTTGCAAAATTTGTGTTGTATATGTTTTTTTTCATTATGTTCATTCTTTGAAGGTGGAGTTACATATAAAATAACTTCAGTGTATTATATATATATTATTGTACATTTCAACATATTATAATAACTAACTATGGCATAAAATTGTATTATCAAAACAAAACATTTTTAATTAATAATGAATAAATTATTTTAAATATTGACTCCACTCGAAAGCAAGTTTTTACCTTAAGATTTTTTATTTAAGTGATAATAACAGCGTTAATTTTCAAACTGTTGAAATCCGAAGGTTTGTCCTTTTTAGTAAATATCCACCCCTTCCCACTTTCAAATTCCTGTGTACGCCCCTGAATTGTTGTAAATGTAGCCCCGCGTAAATTACTCCAATAAATGTATTTTATAAACCCAAAATCTAAAGTAAATGCATATAATAATATAAAAACAATTATATATATTTAATATCTTGCCCATTGTATTAGTTAATTCATTCAAATTATGATACTTCAATATGAATGGGAAGTGAAAAGTTTCCACACTTTCGTCAGAAAAAATCAAATTAATGTTAAATTAATTAAGGGAGACGGTAAAAGGGAGTGTTCTTATTTAAATGTTATCTGGTAAAAATTAGGTGTATTATCTATTTTCATTGGTCGGCAGGTTGACCTACTTAAATAAAAGATGATGGTTTTGGTATATACTGCTAGCTGGCAATAAATAACTTAAAAATTCTTAATTGGAAGAGATAAATTATTTCATGAAATTAAAAAAAATAAGATTTAATTAATCATTATTTTAAAGAAATAACCAATTACATAATATGTTATTAAATTGTAAACGAATACCTACATAAGGTAAATAAATAATATACGTGACCTTATGTGTAGGTATTTACTGGAAAATGTATACCTATACATAAATATAGGATTGATAACCTTAACACTTTTATGGTTTTTGCTGCATTCAATGGAAACTGGGTTTTAGAATAAATAAAGCAATATTTACTGTGGGATATCTGCTGGATACTTATAATATAACTACTATTTTTGTATACGTTTTGGCAATAAAACTTACCATTTATAATTTAGTAATAATGATATTTGTAACTATATATACCGGGGGAGTCAAAAAGATGTATACACTGTTATATCATAACAATGTGAATGAACTATAGACGTTTATTGATTATTAAAAGTGTAGAAATTAAAATCTGGAATGACTATAATTTTGGAATGGTTTTAAATTTGTCAAAAAAAGAATTTGTCATATTTATCGATATATTTTTCAAATGTCACATAAGAGAAGGTTCGTCATAATTATTCAATATTTTGTAATAATTTTGTAATCCTAAATGTGACTCAATTTCTCTTGTGGCACATGAAAAATCAATAAAATATTAATGAGCCAATTAGTAACATATAAGTGTCACAAAAAGAGAATTTGTGTTATGATTTTGTCCAATTTCGGGAAGTACTATTTTCTGAATAATTATGATTTAATATGGGCCACATGAATAAAAATTAGCAATTGCTGATTAGAAAATGGTATAAGAAAAAGCAAAAGGTATACGCAGCAATGCTGATAAGCACTTGCAACAGCAATTGGTTAACAAAGTATGAATAATCATTTGCTTTTTCTAATAAGATGCAATATCTGATGATATAAGCAATTGCTGAAAATTAAATGAGAACAACAAATGTTGCCAACCAATAAAAATGGCTGAATGAATAGGAGCATATTGTTTTGATAACAAATTTGAAATGTACTTTATATAAGCTCTGTACTAAATACCACTCAGTTTTGAATAAGTTCCGTTACTTAGATTACTTTTTCTCACATTCAAAACAATTTATAACCCATGGCTTATTTCTTACCAAATCAGAATCCTTAAATACTATTTTTAGTAAAATGTTTTTAAGGAATATCCAGTATTACTAGAAAAAAGCCCGTCACAGGCTATAAAAATAATTAAAAAAAGGATGTCGAGATTCTCCAAAAAACGATCGGTATTAACTTTGGAAAGGAGATGGACGCCGAGTAACAAACAGATCATGAAGCGGCTGTCCAACATGAAAAAAGACCGATTTAAATCAGACTGGGAACAAAAAAATTTTTTTTTACTCTATGGAAAAAAGACATTTTTACTGTTTTAAAAGGAGATAGAAATCCAACTATATTACTAAAATCGGCGGGATTCGCACAGGTGTCAGATGCAGCGGTGGATCTGGATCTGGGATCCGTGGATCAATAGCGATGACTACGATGTCGCAAGAGAATAAGGCTCCTCCTAAAAAGAAAATTAAATTGGCAGGTGAGAACTTTTTTGTTTATTTTATTAAATTTTATTTTCTAAGGCTATAGTTGATGCTTTATTGCTGAATTTCATTTATTTTGAAAATTAATTCTTATAAATAATAATAGATTCCTTAATAATTTATACTACATTTTATTGATGAAACTAATACTAAATTTTATATAGATAAGTAAAACATATATTAATATATCGCTAAATATAAATTATCATTTTAATCATTTTACGAAAAACTTTTTTCAATTATAAAGTCTGAGAATATTTTTGTCCTATGTGTTTAGCTTGTGCTATTTCTTTGAATAATTTATTTCAGGTTTTATTTCTAGTTGACTTTTGTTGCTTTTGATATCTTTATATTTCATTGTATACTACTATATATTCTTTATTTATTTATTTTTCTCTTGAAATTTAAAAGTGAGGCCAAATAAATAATTGAAATAAGAATATTAACACACTTCTTCAGAACTTCTGCTTATCTCTATTTCAGTGGAAACTAAAGAAACAATTTCCCTCACAAATGGAGAGCTCCAACGACTTGTTCTATTAGAAGAACTGCACTATTAATACACCCGTGAGAAGAGACATGGCTCGTGAATTGAATTGGAACACCCCCACACGCGATTTGGGAAACGCTACAACCAGTCCCCGCAGGGCCATCGTCGCAGACATTTGTAGGCCATCTCTTAGATAAAGATAACCTGACCAGCTCTTCAAAATGAGATTATTATTATTAGTACTTTCTTTGTTACAATAATAAATGAACTGTTAATTACATTTAAAATATATTTTACAGATAGAGAAATTTTATTATACTACCGAAATACTATTGATATTTTAAAAATTGGCCTATGAAATCGTGAAATATATTGTAAAAACCGTGGAAAAGATACCGATTATTTAATAATGATAGCAAAACAATTATTCGTGCCTTTTGAAGTTAACCAATTCGTATTTTTTATTATTATTATTTTTTAATTTTCAAACAAATTAAGAGTATAATATAAATAGTAAAATAAGATTGTATTTTTTAGTATAAGTATATAGATAATAAAACTAACATTTTTAATATATAATATATAGCAAAAGATAAGTATAAGACTTAAATGAAAATGTTAATTTCACTTTTATTTCGTACAAAAATTCAAAAAACGTTCTATATAGAAAAAAACACATCATAACAAAAAGTGGACAGAGTTGCAAATTACATAAAAATAGTTTCAACTTATACATGTAAATATATAAAAAATATCATCATTTATAACACACATAACGCATATTTCACAAGAATTAATTATTATGTTATGTCCATTTAAGAAGCAAGGTCTTGTCTACATCGTTGACCTCGTTGCCATAAATTTTCGCCGACTTCATCCAAATTTGGGATATTTGGTTCATCGTATTGTCAAAATCATATATATTGTTATTTAAAAACTTTGAAACAATACTAATAAAAACAAAACAGGCAACTTATACAGGTAGGTATAGTGTCTAAATTTAGCCGCACACCATACCGCATTTTTGGAAATTGTCGTTTCATTTGTCAGTTTTTGGCATGAATTTTATTTAAAAAAATTTCAACTAGAGTGGATGGATTATCGAATGGTGTCATCAGAGTTGCTCCGTAACCAGAATCACCAAGAAGTACACCTGTCGCATCTCCGCCAGAAAGATGAGCATATATAGCTCTCAAATTTGAAAAAATACGAGCATCGCGCATGTATACTGATCCATGAGGCCATCTGTCGTCGACACTATAGTGAAAAACCATTTTTCGTCACAAGACGCCTGCACATTAAAAGGAAAACGATTTTTTATGTATTTCTGAAAAATTAAATTTTTTAATGTTGATAAAAATAAATATTTTGTAATTAAATTTTGTTTTTGATTGTATTCAACTTAAAATAATTGAATACAAAAATTGAAATACTTTTTTCACATGGGAAATCGAATGTGTTTCTGAACGCGTTTCTGAATGTATTTTTAGGGTTCTATATTATAGGTACTCGTGATAATATATGATTTTTTATATGCTTTATGAACGAGATCCTATCTGGGACAAGCTTATATTTTTATACATAAATTGATAGAAAATATATATATAGACAAAATCTCGTCCATGAAAATGACATGGAAAAGTTCCTGCAAATGCCATGGAAAAAATTATCCGATAATAATGGTGCCTGTATGCTACAGAATATATGTATTAACCTCCCAAAAAAGTTTGTATAGGTATAATAATTAGTACTTTGAATTTATAATATTTGTTAAAAAAATCTAAAATGATTCTCGATATATAAAATATCTTTTATTAATATCAAGATTCTCGGCATATAAAAATTACAATGAATAATAGACTATTGAAGTCCCCCAGCTATATAATATCAAATGATAATTCGCGGATTTCGTATTTTTTAAATTATATTAAGTTTCAAATCAAAATTTAAATTACTTAGATACTGCAGGGTGCGTGAATGTGACACACTCCTCTTATGGCACACTCATTTGACACAGAATAATGATCATTTTTATGTCTAAAAAAAGTTTTTTGGGGCATGAATATGACACACATCTGTTGTGACACAAGAAAATTTAATTGTTTAGTGTAATATTTCGAATATCTATATTTACACTACTAATTAGTATTTTTACAATCAAACATTAATTTAAACTAAAATAAATTGTGTCACATGAGAAATTGGGTCACTGTACTATCAAATTTAACAGTAGGCAACAATAGTTGGTTTTTATAATAGGAATAAACGGAACCAATTGATTGTGACGTATATTATAATAACATTGATCGTACATATTTTCCTACAATATTTTCATCGTACAATACTTATTTGTAGCATAAATATTATTCTATGAATAATTTAATTGCGTAAGGAACTTTTTATTTTAGTATATTATTATATTTCGATTGGTATTTATAACGTATTTTTCGATAATTTCGGTAAGTAATAAATCATATTATATTAATTCTTATACTTACAAAAAGAATTACATTGATTTTCTACATTCAAATAATTCAACACTTACTTCAACACTTACTTAGTTAATGAAGGATGTTTTCATTTTAAATTTAAATGATCTAATTTGTATAATTTTCAAAAAACAAATATGCTTATTTGGCTAACTCTTCCAGTTAAATCGATATAATGCGTAATGACGTTTGGTATCTATATTCATTTATATTGAAAAACATAACATACAATTTTTTAATAAGAAAGAATCATTTACATATGTATCTGTTTTATAAATAAAAATCGAATAATGATTAACAGACTCTACCGTATACACCAAAACCATTAAAAAATTAAAGATACCATCTAAATTGATAGAGTTCATTAGAAAGTGCTTTTAAATGTATCGTTTAAACTCATTAAAAAATTAAAATATTGTATTTTCCATAATAAATATATTAATAAATATATATAATAAATATATTCCATAACCTTTTGTTAAAATGGGCTATGCTAATAAAAACTATATTAATATTTTATTTGTGTATTATATTGCTATATTTTTTACATAAAACTTTTATATAATCTCAAAAATAGGTATTATATATGTATTATTATACAATTATTAGAAAGACTATTCCAATTACTAGTGATTATTAAAATAGTGAAGTGATTGTTAAAATGGGATTAATATAACAGTAAATTTTTTTTTTTAAAAAAGATTTAATAAGGTGATTATTAATAAAATTATTATTATAAAGGATTATAATAAAACAATTTTATTATACACAGCAATCATTTTAAGTAGAGTAATTTATAAGCAAAATTCAATTATATATAACACGAGGGATCACATCTCTGCCGTTTAGTCAGTGTGCCTGGGTTTCTTGGTTGTTTATCGGGTTTTCTTTTCTGTGGAATTAAACCTGTTATTGCGGTAGATCCACACACACTGTAGGTGTGGGTTAGAGTCTGGTAGCTCTGTTGAGCTACGTGGGATCGATGTGCCAGACGTCTTGAAACGGCTCCCTGTTCTGAGGGATTTAGTGTTGAGTGTGACTGAAAAGTAAAAATTTAGGATTTTATATTGTAATATTCATATTAAAAAGGAGGTGACAGTATAGCTATCTACATTAGGTATAATATTTTAAAAAATAATTTCTAAATTTGTTAAACGGTGCAGAGCAATATGACAGGGAAAATAATTTAGTTAAATAAAAACTATAATATTATAAAATATTTGGTTGTTAGATCATACATACTTACTACAATTCGTAATTATATAGGTATTTTTTAATCTATTCTAAATTATTTTCTTTTTAATCCATTTAATATATAATTATATCAACAGTTGATTTACTTTATTAACAGATTGATATGAATCGGAAAATGAGTCCATTATGTTATCTAACATCAATTATAGAACGAATATACCATATTTTGTATGTTAAATTTTTAGTAACTAAAAATGCATTTTTGTCACTGATTTGTTCATGTTATGTATTTTCGGTTCATGTTAAATTCTTGCGTGGTGAGTCATCTTAGATGTTGAGACGATAGACTTCAATCGAGTACATATTATAGCCTTCGTTCAATGATTATTTTCAAATATTTCACAAGAGTTATTGAGTCACAAAATGTATTAATAAAACTGATCCGAATATTTAACAAGTACATTTTTTAATTGAAGGTCTAACAAATGACTGAATGAGTTCTGAGAATAAATTTCGTTTATCTTTTTATGAAAAGAAATTTAAATGATAAAAATAGTATAAATATAAGGTAATCTATAGAAAGCTAATTAAAAGCTACTTATTTAAATAAAAACTAACTATTAATTTTTTTGAAAAACAATCACAACGATTTCTTTAGAAATCAAAACAAATTTCAAAATAAATTAGTTATATAACTAAAAAGCATGCACATTACTATTTCTAAAGTATATTATATATTTGATTAATACAAATGTCTATATCGGATCATATTATGAATATCATAAATTTCAGCCTGTAATAATTTTAGCAATTATTTTCCTATTTCATAGTTTACTTCTGATGTATAGAATTTGTATAGCACGCGAGTATGAAAGGTGATAATATTAATAGGTATAATACAATTTCACATGAAATATACATTTGTTTAATTTTTGATTGATTGATTTATTTTCCAATGTCACTTCGTTATAAATTGGAAATTATGGGTAACTCTAGTGAATTGTAAAAGATGTCGCGTAGGTTCATAAAAATAATACAATCTTGAAAGTGTTAAATATATTGTTAATTTTAAGATGTAATCTGTGGATTTAACAATGAATTTAATCGTACATTTTGTTATTATATTAAACAATAAATAGAATAACAACAATAAGGTATTTAAAAATAATAACAACTGTCTTAAAATAAGGAAAACAAAAAGAGTAAATGGGATTTTTTAAAATGATTCTCTAAAGAAATGGATAATTATGTAATTATTTTATTTTTTTTAAGTTAATAAATGTTAAGAAACTCAATTTCAATTGTGATATATAAAAAAATATTTAGATTGTTATAATTCGAAATTAATATTATCGATTTATTTTTCAAGTGTCACAAGAGAATGTGTGTCATGATTATAATTCATTTTGGAATAATTTTGCAATGTTAATTTCTCTTGGGACACATGAACAATCAATAAAATGTTAAGTGTCACAAAGAGAATATGTGTTATGATTTGGTCCAATTTCTAGAAGTACTATTTTCTGAATAATTATGATTTAAATAACCTGGGGGGGGGGGGGGAATATTGATTCATATTATTATAGAACTAAATTAATGGAATATACAGGTAAAATTTTATTAATATCGGTCGTGAGTTGCCAATAGGTATTGTGTCACAATATTTTCCCTTCGTTTTTGGGAAGATTCATGTGTCACAAGAGAAAATATGACACCAATCTTTCCTGGAGGGCAACAATAATTCGAAACAAATAATTTCTATAAAAAAACCGCATCCCCTTTATATTAGAAACCTTAATTAATTAATTATTTTAATGTATGCAATACAAGAAATAATTTGATTAAAACTCAAATTATAAATTAAAATTAGGTTAGTTACCAAATTTGGTAATTTAATTGTAAAAACAGAACTATCCAGAAGCACCCAACTATCCAAAAACAACTGCTAGGATATTTAAATCTTCGAATAAAAAGCAAAATAATAATATACATGTTCTTATATTTGCATATTTGATACTAAAATTTCCTAACTTTTTCACAACTATAATTAGATATAAGTTTTTTTAATTGCCTAGTTCAGAGTTTATTTTTTAAGCGTTTGTTAACAATCGATATTTACTGATTGATATCTATGGTTGCTTATATTAAATTTGTCCCAACGATGCTTCAGACAATTGTCATTCTCGGAGGTATGTGTAAATATAAGTTTCTGCGTTTTTTAGTGTACACACGTCTATGCCTTTTTTCATGCGTTTTTTCGTGATGGTGTTGTATGAAAAATAGCTTCAG
>JAUZNC010058454.1:0-11298 GCA_034780395.1 Vannuccia rotundouncinata | reverse complement strand
ACTCAAAATTGAGTGATAGTCAATTAATTTGTCTAACTATCACTCTTTTATGAATGTGTGTAAATCGAATCGTTCAATTTATAGTGATTGTAAACATTTTAGAGTGATATCTCCATTTTAATAGTGATATCATGCATGAACCCCTTGGTCCGCCATAATAAAATCGATAACGCCATAGTATGATTGGAAATTTTGTACGATTTCTACGATTGGAAATTATGGACGTTGTTAATTTCATTGATAATATAGACAATCTTTGATTTAAGAAATCAATAGGAACGATTTCATTGTTTGTATCACATTTCTCATTGCTTACTTGTGACTTACGTCTGTAGTAGCTACGTTTGAGTTGAGCAAGCAAAAGTTACTTCTGACTTAGGCTGTAAGTACGTACGTCTGACTTACTATTACGTTTGCTATAAGCTTACTATAGAGTTGAGAAATCCCCTCTATATCATCTACAAGCTAGTTAGATTCGTCTACTTAATTATTGGTGCATACGGAAATTAGAGTTCTATTTGCGCTCAGCGATACTGAGTAAATTGAGCATCCATGACAAAGAAACGGAATGTTGCCTGGATATCGATTTCAAGAAGTCTAATCTAATCGTAGAACTCAAGTCTAGACCTCTACATTTGCCTGCATGTGGAAGTTTAGAACTCTAATTAGACTTCTTCAGATTTGTGTAGAACTCTAAAAAATATGTAGAGTTCTACTAATCTAATTTTGCGTGCATACGGCTGCTGGCTTCAAATGGTTAATTAATAAGAAAGGGTAGTAGTTGAAATGAATTTCTTTCATTAAGTTGCAATAAATATATTCTTTAAAACAAAATTGACTTAAATTCATGTTTGTTCAACTCATTTTTTAACCAAACATACTTTGTAACTAAAACATATTGATACTTTCTTCATGCCTATACTGTTTTAATTCTAGCTGAATTAATTAGTTAATTGTTAAAATAATGATTTTGTTTCCTTGACAAATGTTTCCTCGACCGGCGTACATCGAAATGTGTTCTTTGTTCATAAAATAAATATCTTATATCCTGAATAACTCAATTTTCTTTAATGTGATTCTGCCATGAAAACCAAACTTCAATTTACTTAATAATCATTATAAATTTGAAATTTAATGCGCTTAATGGATGCCATCTTGTTATTTTAAAACAAATAACATTATGTTGTACAATAATGATTTTCATGAAGTCAATAAATCTAGATTTTAGTAAATGTCACATTTTTGAAGTCTTGAATTAATCATAATTAGTGCTCTCAATTCACGAATAATGTTCAACTAAATAATGTTGTGTATATGTTTAAGTTTAGTTTGGTTTTTGATAACTTTGTAAACGAATTATATGAAACTCTTGACAATTATAAAGTTCATTTTTTATAACAATTTGTTCAGATCTTCTTCATTGGAATGATAGTAACTCTCTCAGTGCTGATTATCATGTCATTCGCTCTCATGATTGCCAGTGCTCAAGGCGGTATCATGGACATCGAAGCACGACGCTTCGTACCATCACTGTTCTATCTTAAGTTGGTCTGTTATCCTGTTGAGCTGGGCTGGCTGTGTTTCGGCTTCTATTGGGGTTTCTTCGATAATACTGACTGTCCAAACAGCGTGAGTTGACTCTATCCAGCAAATCTATTGAGTAGAATCTTTGTGGGATAATTCTTTTGCTTCTACTACATGTTTTCTATATTACAGTTAAGAGAAACGGAAAGATTTGGAGGTTAGGAAAAAAGAGGAATTAGTTTTGTTACTGTTGATAAATTGTTTTGGTTTTGTTGTTTCACTAAATGTTTACTAAGTTTTTTAAATTTCAATATTGAGTATACTTGTTTTCAAATATTGATTAAATATGGAAGAAATTTAGGTTTAAGCTTGTCCTGTTCCAGGTGGTCTATGGAGTTCGAACAGTAGCCGTGACCGGAGTATTACTGTTAGCAAGCAACATCGCTGCTTCCTTCATCTTCTTTTTTCCGCAGACGTCGAAAAAGGTCCCGGAAAGTGAATCCTCCAGTTCCAGTATACGAATCTGGGAGCGGCGATGCCGTCTGTTGTGCTGCGCTTGTATCGGAGGAGGTTCAGATCAAGAGGCCTTTCTCAGTATCGCCAACACGCTGACCACTTTTTTCAAGGTAGGTAGAGTTCCGTGATTTCTGTGTTTTTATTTATTAAGAACATAATATGAGGTTGTTTTTAATATAAGTATATAGCTAGGCATTCAATGACAGCAGTTGAGTGTAAACACATTCTCTACTGATCAGAACCCACGCAAATGCAATCTGAAATCATTGATTATTTGATTGATTTTCTCCTTTGATTTGTAGTTAGTTTGCATAGCGTATAGGGACTGAGCCAACAGTCGAAACCTGTTATTTACAAGTTTATAAACATTACTTCGAATGATTTATGTTGTATTTTAATCGGTACTATTATACATTGTACCCCCTCTATATTTTTAACCTGGTGTTGTATTCTTCTTTGTCTATTTCGAATGTTTTCTTCAGAAAGTTGTGGTAAGGTGTCAACATCATTTTCTATTGCCTGTTATTTTAACACTCGTGTATTAACTCTCTTTACCAGAAATCACCGCTTCTTGTCTTGTCTGTGTATTTTTCTATATAATCACTAGCTCACTAGCTCACAAATAATACTTACTCCAACTTCATACATTTGCTAATGTCAACTATCTAAACTATAATTAATTCCTGAATCTGTAATGTGTAAAAATATCTTGGATTTGCTTTATACCACATCACGTCAGTGGAATATTTTATTTTTATAGCGACCAGAAAATATGATAATTTGCTGGTTGGTTCGATAGTACGAACTATCCTAGGATTTTTTATCAATCAAATATCAATACTACCACTTCCTAGGTGCATGTTTCTTCGTCTTCTAGATCAATGTTTACTAATAAATACCGTCTAAAACATCCAGTTACTGAACTTGGTACTCATTTTCAATTTATGCTATGCGGTTTTATGACGTTGCTTTATTCAACAAACTTAGACGCTTGTTTGGAAAACATATAACGATTAATCTATATAACATTTTCTATCTTGTTTATCTAACTCTAATATAAGTAAATTTGTTGGATTTTATTTTCGGCTTGTGTTATGCTACAAAGTTTTTTGGTGATTAACCATTTAATGTTGTCTAATATTTATTTATTACTCATGACTATTCAAAGGATTGAATATTAGACACCTACAGTAGTTATGTTCCAGAAGAATAATAAAGTATTTATAATTTATAACCAGATAGATTTATATGAGTGATACACATATCTGTTTTTTTATGCACAGTGAATGGAATGTATTTTGATGTAAAAATTTGTTTCCTTGTAACTGAAATTGGATCAATAAATGGTACCTTTTACGATCAGTAGAAATATATCTCAACTGTTGATGCTCACTTGTTCAAGTATTCTAGTCTAAACTAGTCAAATATTATATTTATTATCCATTAGCTTCACATTAGAAGTCTATTTATTCTAACTAAAATACGGCATCGCCTACATTAAAATAATGACTTCATAAAACAATCACCATATTATTTGAAATTTTCTCTCACAAATTCAAAGTAAATTACATTAACTATTTGGAATAATAAAACAAAACTCCTCTTATTTGTGAATGTTCACCTCCATACTATAACTTATAAAATAGCTAATAACTGTGAACAACCTTTAAAAGCGATTTGGTTTCCAGGAAAAACTGATCAATCCATTTTGTAAAACAGTGAAAATAGCGTAAAATTAATCAATAATCTGCTTCTGAGTGGATAGTTTACTAGTTAGGAATACAATAAGATTTATTGCAAATTAATTGTTTTAAGGGGCACTTTATATCAACTTTATAACTGTCGGATACACCACATAATTCTCTCGAACTAATATTGAGTTGCTGTCATATTTTAATAGCCACTATTATTAGTGATAATTTTTAAATACACACTTCTGCACTATTAGTAAACTTTTCTGCACTTCACAATGTTTGCTAATTGTAGCTGTTATTTGGTATAACTTTAATTTTTTACTACATTCAATAAACATGATTAGAAAGGTTAAATGATTGAAACTTTAGTAATTTTAGAATTCGAATTCACTGGATTTCTATATTCAGAAGTTATAATAATCCTTTAATTAAACTCCGTTATATAAACAGAGAGTAAAACTGACATTTTATTTTATTTTGAGAAGAATCAGTCCTTTCTAAGCAAATTTAAATTTTAATAAACTATTATATATTCTGATTTTATGATTATGAAAATGTTACATTGATGTTCTTATTGAAAAATCGGATTAGAAATTGATATATTTGACCTTGAAATTTCGCGTATGATATCAGGATGTGGATCTGGTTCCCACCGACATTGCCGCTGGTTTTGTACTTCTAAGGGAGTCTGAGAGACGGCTTGGTGCCACCCAAAGAGGCCGTGTCTCTCGACAGGTAATAAACCATGAGACAGTTGACCTCGACACAGATGAGTTAGATGGTCACGTGACAGATTCTCTCAATGGTGATTGGCTGAAAACTCGACGAATCGCGCATTTTTCAAAATTTGCAATGGCATGCTATGGCTGGCCTCTGTATGCATTTACCAATTTCAAAACGTGTGGCTTGTGTCATCTTTGTGGCAGTTGCTGGTTAGTGAAAGATTGTAGATTTAATTGTTTAGAATGAGGTTTTGACTTACGCTGCCTCCATATTCTTTAATTTTTAGTCTGTTCGGATGTTGCAAAAATACTCCCGACAATGTCTGCGAATCCAATGAAGACATGTGTAACTGTCACATGAAAGCCGTGCTAAAAATCACCGAAGTACCAGTTGAAAACTTTCTATATGCAACATTTCACAACGAGGTGAGATTCACTTGTGTAGTAAATTTTTTCCAGTTTTGAGCCTTATGTGTAACATATGAACATATTCTGTCCCGACCACAGCTATTTGTTACACCCTTTATGGTTGTGCTCGACGATGAAAGCGAGAGTGTCCTCGTAGCCATCAGGGGAACGCTCTCCCTCAAGGACGCTCTGACCGATATGGTGGTGGAAGGGGAGACTTTAGAGGAGGAAGGAATGCCCGAGTTTATTGTACATCGTGGGATGGTTCAGGCAGCCCGGCACATTCGTCATGAATTGGAGAGTAAACATTTGTTGGAACGAGCCTTTACTCGACGTCCAGTGAGATTATTTGAACTATTTATATATACTACTTTAAAATAATGAGTAATATGTGACATATATGCAAAACATTTTCATTGTTTAATTCGAGTTATTCTTGATCATTCAGGAATTCACTCTGACAATTTGTGGGCATAGTTTAGGCGCTGGTGTTGCAACAATTCTCGCTGTTTTACTCAAGAAATCATATCCAGACCTTCGCTGTTATGCCTACGCTCCACCCCAAGGACTGGTCAAGTATGTCTGGTCCTCTATCACCTTCCTTTATCAATGAAAACGAAATATATACATATTTAAACGAGAATAGTCTTTGAATCGCAAGATCCTTCATTTTACTTATCAACTCCTCCCAGCGAACCTCTAGCCGAACACTCTGAGGACTTCGTTTGCTCAATCTTTCTCGGCTATGACCTGGTTCCTCGTCTTAGTCTCACCACCCTCGAAGATCTCAAGGAACGCCTTTTAACCGCCCTTCATGAATGCCAGGATCCAAAGTGTCGCATTCTGACTCGTTGCGCCACGGGAGTGTTCTGTCCTATCCGCCTGCTCCCCGCTTCTCAACGACGTCTTTCGGAGGGGACCCGACCGGGCCAGCCTCTGATTGGTCGAGCGGCGGCGCCCAGAAGATCGTATCGCTCGGCGGAGGAAACTGTAGATCTGGGGACGAGCGAGTTGACATTGGCGGGTCGATTGTTGCATGTTCTCAAGTTGGAGGAATCCCAAGAAGGGTGTGTTCACCATTCATATAAAATAGCATCTAAATTACTACAAGAACGACATGCTCTTGAAAGATAAAAGTTATTCGTTGTAGTTGCTCATTTGTAGTCGTTATCAATGCTATGCTATGCGTTTGCTCAAAACCTTTTCACAAGTATGAATAAAACGCTCTACAATTGTTTTTTTAGATCTTCGGAGATAACCTATGATGACGTAATTGGTGTTTGGTCGTCACGTGATCGCTTTAACGCAATTCTGATCCACCAGAAAATGATGACTGATCATTTACCAGACAATTTACACGAATCTTTGATGTTGTTGAACAAAGGGGACTCTGCATCGAACAATCCAATAAAGAAACTTAGATCTATTAATTAACAAAACAGTTATCAGGAATTGTGGGTACAGTGATCCAATTTGACTCTGCTAATATTTATCATATTTCTGCTGTGATTTCTTCCTTTGTATAAACTTTTGTATGTGAGAACTCGAATGAAACAAACTGCGGAGTACCGATATGGGCTCGTTTTCGGAGGTTAACAATTACTACAATTAATTATTTTACACTTTTTCAACTTTTCTTTTTAGACTTCAATTTGGGATATTTCTATCAAAGTGCAATTTACAAAGGGATTATGAGTTATATATTATTTTGAAAGTCTCCATTTGATTCCACTCTTGGTTGGCCAATGGTGTTTATTTTAAGTTTTGTATTTGACACGCGGTATTTGACGTTTAAAAATAAAATCATGTTGAAATAATGGTTCCTTGTTGATTGTAATTAGTATATTTGTTTTGCATGATTTTCCACAGATATGTCACAATTTTTCAAATTATTGTTATTGTCTTAGTCATATTTATTCTTATTATTTATCAAAATGCTTTTATGTATTCTTTTGTTTTTTAATAAAATATTGACATTGAATTTATATACACAAAAATTTAATACAGAAATATTTTAATATTTATATTGACGATTTCTGGTCTTGGATTTTTTTTTATACTTTATAGATTATTTTGTCAGAAGTCAATAATATTTTTCGATATCTGAAATCTTTTGCTTTATAAACAGATAAACCATAACAGTTTACAATGTTTACACAAACGATTTCTGATTTGCCGAATATAGTGCACTTCTATTAAAGGCAAATTTTTAGGCAATATTGTAACACAAGCCATTTTTCAATTGAATTAATAGATTATTTTTAACATTGTAAAATGTGCATCTACTACAAATTAATTTGTTAATAAAACATTCCACAGCAGCATGACAAAGTATTTGTCTACTAGTACCTAATTGTCTAAAATAAAATAGCGTCTAACAGAGTTGGTGTTTTGCAATAATTATTTTCAACTTTGAATTCTTATAAAGGTTTTATTAGTTTAATTTGAAAAATATTAATTTGTTTACGATAGTCATTTTGATATCTTTTATTAATTCACATTTTGCATATAAAAATAACATTCCTGAGGAAAAAATAATTTTTGAAGTATTAATCAAAATTCGTTATTGTTGCTCACATATCTCTCTAATATATTTCTTTTCGATAATTTCTCAATTCAAATATAGCAGGAATATTCTAAACTGTTAATTGAATAATAATTTTATACTTTGTTGCAGAAATATTCTGAACTGTTTAAAGTAGTAGGTTAGGTGGAAGTCTGCACTATACACCCCCCCCCCCCTATTCCAGTAAAATGATTTCGCCCCTTTCATGTTAAATTATTTTCCAAACCTTTCCATGTTAAATTTTTTTCGCGCACCTTTACTAGTTAAAATATTATTCAATAGGAGTCCAGTTAATTTAAAGTTAAAATTAATTCTAGGGATAAACACGTTTAAAATTATCGTCCGCGATATTTGTTTCCTATACAAAATTAAATCGGATTTAAGCGATTAAAGCAGGGGAAAGACCTTAATTTGCCCTTTTAAATTATTGATCACTAAAATTCCCGTGGTTCTAAAAATAAGCATGACAGCATCTGGCTAATCGACGCCTATTGGCTGTTATTGTAGTTAATGATATTTTTCTCATCTCTCCAATGCTTGTGAAATTTTCCAACAACTGTCTCATTGACTCTATTGATTGCTATCTGAGTTAATGACAAGTTTTTCACTTCTCCACAATACGTGTAAAAGTTGACCCCAGAATTAAAAAATTTGACGGTAAATTCAAATTTGTATAGTATAGTTAAACGCGATGTGCGTGGTACTTGATTACTTTTATTTCGACTGTATTGGATTTTAATAATTTTTAAGCTGATTAGTACTATATTGCATATGGATAACTTGTTTTTTCTATTTTAAAACATGATTAAATATAGTTATCAGTACTTATTTATTTTTATCAAGCCAATAACAAATTTCAATACTTTTAATGACGAATGTTACATATGGAGAATTAAATTTTACAATTAATAACTTTATTAATTATAGTTATCGATACCTATCTGTTGGACACTTGGATTTTTAATAAGACAGTAAGGGATTTTAATAATTTTAGGATGATTAGTATTACATTGCAAATGGAAAATTCGATTGTAAAATTAAAATCTTGAATTGAGGTATGAAATTTCATGTTTTATCCATGTGAGTCATCTAAGTATTCTGATAAAATATTCTTATGCATTCCATTCGTTAGAGATCCTCCGATTACAGTGAGAATTAATTAGGCATTGAAAGTGCATGAAATTTCATGAATCACCTCCTTTGCATGTTAGATATCTGCACACATTTACTAGTTAAATTCCGGCGTACCATGGTATATAAGGAGGTGTGTGAGTTTTTGATTTCATTCTACTTTCTTGCGAGCTTTCTGACGGTTGTCTCTGGGTCGGTCTACTTCTACTCTTTCTACTACAATTGCTTTTTTTCTATAAATTATATTATCAAGGCTACGTTCCAATCCAGCCTATAATCCCGCTCATCAAGGTGGGTCAATAATCCCGCTCATAAGAGGTAGACATTAATGCTCAACCTTGGGAAGATGTCTCATTTTTGTCGGAGGAATTTACAAGTTTGCCAGGTATTCTGCCTCTTTTTTTGGTATCTTCAGCATTCATAACCCCTAGGAAGACGTCGGAAGAAAAATTGAAAAAATCAGAAGAAGAAGAAATGTTGCATACTTCCCAAACTGATACTCCTCGTGTTCACATCCCTCGAAGACGATTCAACTCAACAGTTTTAACAATGACAGCAAGTCCTGAAACTATATATTCAGAAATAGACCCAGTAAAGACTAAATGCTTTTACAGGTTGTTGGAGCAACCCTTGCCTAATCAGACTATATATTGTAATCATACATGTTCTACTATAAAAAAATGTTTTACTATATTATAAATTAATGTGCTATTTGTGTAACCTTTTAGATGCTTTGCTTCCCTCTTTTTCATAATTATTTATCGGGATAGTTAAAATGAGAAACAAAACAAAATAGTTTATCCTTAAAGAATAGTATATATTAATAAAGATATAGTCAATATAGAAAATTATCATTACTTTTGTAGAGTTTAGCGTGGCGATAGTCTATATAGTCATCCAACACAATGCATAAGAAATAATTATTAAAATATATAGTCCTGATGGATTTGAGCCCATGACCTATTAATTAATAGTTAGACGCTCTAACCACTGAGATATCTAATTAATACACATTTACAGTATATTTATTTAATAGAGTGGAAATATTGGGATTACATGAAGTTTTGTCATCCAGCTAAAGTTTGAAAATTCTATCAAATATTTTATAGAAATTTACTTCATTTAGAGAACGAAATTTGAATTAACGAAGAAGGTCGTAGGGCCAAAATTCAGAAAATATTTCCCTTTAGGGTTTATTATAGGAGAATAGTTTTTTCAGCAGTGTTCAGCAGTTGGAGATTTTCGATAGAACAAGGAAAGATCATGAAACTGTGTGTAATTTCTCCATCCATTAATCGAGAGTAAGTCATCAATTTTGGGCCGTGAGTTTTCCTGTAAAGTCCGCCCCCACAGTAAACTCCTCATGTGTGAGAGTATCAAACGCCTTCTTCATTTCACAGCTCAAGAGTGGAGATTTAGACCAAGTCTTTGCGATAACATAGAAATCGACCATATTTTTAATAATAATATCTTTATGTAGAATAGTATCAATATCCTGATTAGACTTGTCCTGCATGAATTTACTCGATACAATATCTAGGAGTTGGAACCATCCAGATGCCTTCACTTCAGTCATGTTGTGTTTGTAGTGATTGAAGATTAGAATGTTGCCTTGTTTATAGGAAACTCTTGGAACGAAGGAATGAGAGGTATTGACATTGGCCAATCACTGCTGGACAAAAGATTTGATGAGCTAATGGCCCATGAGAAGGATAAAGCCGCAAATAATTATTAACACAATTTGACATCCTTTTTTAAACATTTTCTGAATTGGACCTCCATTTACATATATTCTTTGGTATGATAAAACGCTGATATAAGGGTACTCCAATACTTGTAATAAAACTATATATAACAACATTTAGACAGATTTGTTGACTGTGACTAATAATTTTCTAATATTCAATTTAATTCACAATTTCCTTGTTAATAGGTTATGCAATATGGTTGCAATTATGTTCTCAAGATGTTAACACAATTTGGAAATAGTAAAATTGAGACGGATTTGTAGACAATGTTTCACATTTTCATTACCCGTCTTGAATAGGTCCAACCTATCCTCACATTGTTTATATTACTTAGACGTGCTTTGCAGTCAACTTAAAATGTGAAGGGAGATATGTGTGAGAATAAATCTTTTAAATTATCACAAATAGTCTCTAATTTGTATCAAGATGGAGTACCAATTTTCGCAACCTTTCCAGTTTGAAATACATTGACATAGACCGGATTCAATTTAAAAATTTGTAAAGCAGGTAAGATTTCAGGCTCATATTGCATTATATTTTCACGAGTTGTTGATTTGTTGAAACGATAGAGGTTGTTTTTTCTCCTTAATTCATAGGTAAACGTTTCCGTTTGCAAAACAGGCGGCTCCAAAATATAAGTACCATTAATAGGGGTGATGGTGTAATATAAAAGTTATAACTCACAATACTTTGCATTACACTCATGAGTAGCTCGCAACCTGTGGGGCCGTTCACAAATCAGCTGATGCACCGAGGGGGGAGGGAGGGGTCAATGAGGGGTGTCATTAAAGTGTCATCAGGGGGGGAGAGGGGTATAGCCAAGGTGTCAGCTGATTTTTTATAAAATTTGCTTTTCATACCTTTCTTTCCTTTTTGGTTCTTTTTTCGGTACTTGATGACGATGATTAAGTTTTGATGTACTGTTTGTAGTGTATTAAAATACTGTTTGCATATTTGTGTTTAATAAAGTTTTTATTTGTTAGTGTTTA
>JAUZNC010058451.1:0-41180 GCA_034780395.1 Vannuccia rotundouncinata | reverse complement strand
GCAACCACAGCCAAATTGAAGTTTGTTCTGACGACATTTTGTTTTCTGTTTCTACATCATGGGAAAGATGTTGGTGGAGAGAAGATCCCAGATATATATGGCTTGGTATGTATAGATTTTTAATAAATAAATTTATGAAGCCTATTTTTAATTTATGATCAACAACGATATTACTTGTTTGAAACACTAAGCTGCAATTAAACACTTGATTAAAAATGTAGATTCAATATAATTCACAGTATAATGGGTATATAATTGTATATGTTAATAATAATCCATCTGACTACGGCGTATTGAATATGTCAAATACACTGGTGTACACACTACTCACTTTAAAGTTTCGATGGGCATTCGTTCCAGGACTACTACTACATTATAATCTTTACAAATTTCCTTTGCTCTATATAAAGGGTAGTCCTACTTGTGTCCTATTTGTAGGATTTCATTCTAGGAAGATTAAAATGCTATATACCTAGCTATGCTGTTCTAATACGTTACTTATCTGATAAAAGACAAATAATTTTGCACTTTCAAAGAATTGTTTATAAACAGAGAAAATACAAAGTGCATAACGAAAAAACGAAATGGCAACCACAGCCAAATTGAAGTTTGTTCTGACGACATTTTGTTTTCTGTTTCTACATCATGGGAAAGATGTTGGTGGGACAGATTCTCCATACTTGGTGTTATTACCACGGATGCTTTTGAAAGAAAGAGACAACAACATCTATATCAAATTAACATCATATCCATCTGTTTTACGAATCTCTGAAGGAGGAATCAACAAGAACTACCTCTTGAAGGCACCATCCATAATACACTATCAGATACTCTCCAACGTCGACAATGGAAAGGCAGTTCAACTTGACTTTTTTATGCGAAAATGTTCCGATGCAACGGAAATTATTGATAATTGTAATGTGAACATTGACCGCTCTGAGACATGGTTTCGGCTTGGAAGTGGAACAACTTCTTTTCCAATTCTACAAAATGAATTCGTTGTAATTGGGGAAACCAGTAAGCCAATTTACAAACCGGGTGAACTTGTGAAGTTTCGTTTCTTGGCCTTAGATCCAACTACCGTCAATGTTATTCCACCGAAGGACATGAAGGGAGAATTGACCAAATTTGATAAAATCTATCTCGAAGATCCAAATAAAAAACGCATGCATCAATGGATAAAAGTTTCTTGGAAGGAGGCATTGAAACTCAGCCACCAACTGACAAAAGATCCAATTATGGGAGATTGGAAACTGACTGCCCAGTTCAGGAGTCAAACTGAGGAACACATTTTTCAGGTTAAAGAATATGTCCTACCAAGTTTTACTGTCACAATAAATCCACCAAAAACATTCATTTAACGAACAAGGAAATCGAATTTTCTGTCTGTAGTGAATACAGCAATGGTCGACCAATCAAGGCACATGTGAAGGCTGCATTCTGCATCAGTCGAAGTGGACAACCTTGCCTCAATTTGAACGGAGATATTGTTGGAACATCGGGCAACAGCTGCGCTCTTTTTCGACATACTACAGAAGGACTCCAGTTTTCCAGATTTGTGAACCATGAGACTTCCATTGTGGCCGCTGTTGTTGAGTCCGGAACTGGAGTTACAATAAACAAGACGGAAGAAGGAGACACCATTGAAGCGAATACTTTTAAAGTCACATTGGAAAGTTCTGAATATTACAAGAAAGGTTTACCCTACGCTGGTATAATCAGGTCAGCAATGAACGATGGAACTCCTGTGGAAGATGTAGCAGTGGTTATAACTATTCAGGAAGGGCTACGTTTTACTTATCTTAAAAAAGAGAAATCAGGTGTTGATGGCGTTGCAAAATTTTTCTTTGTTCCAACTTATAGTGATCAAATTGTAATATCAATTTCATGCGAGAAAGGAGTTGATCAAAAGTTGACCACCACTAAAAGAATTAACCCTTGGCGAAGTTTGTATAATTCCCACATTCAGATTAAAGAAATATCGTCGAAGGAATCAGAGGACAAAGTTAATTATTGTTCAGCACCAATAACACTTCTTTTGATGTCAAATAAGATAATATCTAATAGGAAAATTCACATTCAAACTATTTCACAAAGTGAAATTTTGACCTTAGAAAATGTTACAATTCAAAACAAACAAAAATATTGTTCGTCATATTTCCCGGAACATCACTGTCATGTATATTTCTACTTACTCAAAGTCACGATGCCTCGTTTGTCTGGTCCAGAATCTAAACTGCTTGTTTACTATTTTGAAAATGGAGACCAGGGGATTGAATATGTGGCTGATTCATTAACAATTTCCTCCAAAATAAATACATGTGCTGTGAATTATGAAAATACAAGAATGAATTTTTATAAAAATGAAACTAGCCCGGGTTCAAAAATCAAACTTAATTTCCCCGAGACATCTGCATTATTCGTGTTAGCGATATCACTCTCAAAGCTTTTGGAAATTCCGATGAAGTAAGCTTACAAAGTTTAATTGAGGAATTAATCGATATCAACGAAAAACTTTTTTCAATGGATGTTAACGGACCATACAAAGACGCCGAGGAAAAAACATGTTCGCGACCTGAAATTTGGGATCACTTTAGAAGATGGCCAATCAGAAGAACCGGCTATTGGGACGATTCATATGATACAGGTCGACTTCTAGACAAATCTGGATTGTTTGCCATTACAAATAGCAAAATGTTTAATAGAAAATGTAAATACCGAAAGCATTATTTTGATTTTCCACACGTTTTCAGAGGCCCTAAATTTTCCTGTTTTGGAAGTGTTAATCATTTTATGCCTCATTCTATGAATGGGAATGGTGGAATGAGGGCCGACACCGTGAAAAAAAATAATATAAAAATTAATCCTAAGAATATTCGTACATTTTTGAAAAAAACTAAAACTTTAATTTTGTCCCGAATCAGAAGTATTTTTCCAGAAACGTGGCTGTTTGAAACGTTGGAATCTCCAGTGACGAGTATAGATCTAACCGTTCCTGATACCATAACAACATGGAAAGCAGATTCTTATTGCTTGACAACAAAGGGTCTCTGGATATCACCATCTGTGTATCTGAAGGTCTCAATGCCATTCTATGTCAAAGTAAATCTTCCATATTCCATCAAGCGCGGAGAACTTCTAAATTTACCAGTTACAATTTTCGGTTCTTTTCCTGATTGCTATAACATTATAGTCAAGTTGAACCACACTTCCAGTTTTCAGGTTGTTAAAGATGAACTTAGTACTTGTGTCTGTGGTATGGAAAACAAAATTATTTACTTTCAACTTAAGCCTAAGACGTTAGGCTTGATTCCATTAGTTATAAAAGCAAACTCTGAATTGTTAAAAAATTGTATAAAAGATAGAAATTTGTCGTTATTGGAAAATATATCACGGCCACTGACGCAGTTGAGAGAAAACTTTTGGTCGAACCTGAAGGTATTGCGAAGGAAAAGAGTATTTGCGATTTAATTTGCGTCGAGGATGGTTCTCATTTGTTGATTCATCAAGCCTATACTCCTGAAATCATTGTGGAAGGTTCACGACGAACATATTCTAGTTACACTGGGGATGTCATTGGACCAGCGCTAGAGAATCTTGATGAACTGGTGAAAATTCCATCCGGCTGTGGAGAACAGAACATGATAAAACTAGTTCCTAGTATTTACGTCTTGGAATATTTCAAAGCTACCAACATTAAAAAGCCGGAGATTGTTCAGAAAGCTAAAGACTATATAGAAAGTGGGTACAAGAGAGAGTTGACGTATAAACATCCCGATGGATCGTATTCCGCATTCGGACCTGGTAAGGAAGAAGGAAGTACTTGGTTGACAGCATTCGTTGTGAAATCCTTCGAAGCGGCTAAACAACATGTTAATGTCATCGATAAAAATATTGTAAATTCAGCCTTCACATACTTAGTATCGCGGCAAAACAAATCGACCGGTTGTTTCATGGAAAGGGGCCGAGTCATACACGGCTCAATTAGAGGAGGAGTTGGCAGTGGTTCTGATGACAAAGATATTCTTCTTACAGCCTATGTGCTAACAGCCTTTGTCGGTCGTCTCAGAGATTCTCAACAGCATGTAATTGCTAAAGCAGCAAAGTGTCTTGAAAAAGGAATTCCTTCGGATCTTAAAAAGCTAAACAGTTTTACTCTGGCTGTATTATCGTACGTTTTCCAGCTGCAGAAATCTCATTCCCCAATTACAATAAGACTTCAACAAGAACTGCTGAGTCAAGCTATTAAGATAAAAGATAAAACTTTTTGGTCTGATTCTAAGAAGTCTAGAGAGAAAACCTTTTCTCCTACCTCAAATGAAGTAGAATCCACCGCTTATGCATATCTTGCTCTCGAAGGAAGTCTTTCATTACTCGACTCCCTTCCAATTGTAAAATGGTTGTCATCACAACGGAATTCACGCGGTGGATTCTTCACCACACAAGACACAGTTTTGGGACTTTGGGCAATCTCCAATTATGCGAAAAAGATTCCAATAAACCAAGCTGATCGGTTACAAATTCAAGTCGGTGGTGTCACCGACATTATTTCTTCGGACAATCGATTGATCAATCACAAGATGGATGTGACCTAAAATTCCTTGTTTCAAGGTCGATGGTTGATTCAGGGGAAGGGTTGTGTGTTTGTGCAAACTACAACCATGTACAATATCCCCAGCGCGCTTAAAAGTGTTAAATCGTTTAATTTGTCTGCTGATGTTGTCCGATATAAAGCAAATTGCTCAAAAGACGCGCTGAACTTTTGCTTTACCTACACAGATACAACAATAGACTCGAACATGATCCGCGGTCATTTTTTATTTTGATTCAATCATGTCAAACCTATACAAACAACCAATACTTATTATTATTAGCCAAAATGGCAAAAAGTGTGTTAGTTCATACCACAAAAGAAACTATAATATACCACAAATTGTGTTAGCTGTTACAAAACCATTTTCTGATTTGTGCTAACTATGTATATAGGTTTAAAATAATACCTACAGTGCGTATATAGGTTGATCTCAAGTTCTATAAATAGTTCTTTAATTAAATAAACATTGCGCTGACAACCTACTACCGTATAGGTTTAAATATATTTAACAATTTTTAAGCGTAATGTACACTACTCTTTTTCAATCAATAATTATTCAATACGAAAGGTTATCCCGCTGCCATTAGACAGTATTGATAAAAAAGTAGTCATCCCGGTGCAATTGGAGATTATTGATTAAAAAAGTAGTCTATCCCGGTGTCATTGGAGACGAGATAGTCTACTTTTGTACCTATTGATTATTAATTTAGAATTGTAGTCTATCCCAGCAAGAAAGTAGTGAAATAAATTATATAGTTTATTATATATTTAAATATTGATTGTTTGTAAAGGTATTGACTATTTTCAAAGTCAAGAAATACTCGTAAAAAGAAGATAATATACATTTTTTAAATGATCACCTACACTTTCAAATAAATTGTTTGTCAATTTCTATGGTAATAATATATATTTATAGTCGTTAATAAACTGTATAAATATATCACTTTTGATTAACACATTATTATATAAGTGGACATTAATGGGAGTCAAAATCGTATCAGCTGTTCTTTTGTTGTATATTGTTTCATTTGAAAATTTTCATTCAACATTATCACGTGAGCATATTTGCAATATTCATAGCTAGTAGAGTTTGTATTTACTATAACTTTTAGTTTATTATCTGGGAATATAAACTTAACCATCAATAATCACATTATACCACTTTTTTTGAATAAGTAAAATATTTAAAAAATTATCCCTTTTTATCATTGTTGTCGTATTTTGCCAACAGTTAATTTTTGTATTCCATAAGATGTCTAAACTGGGAATGAATTTCTTATCAAAATAATAAATAAATAAGTAAATGCTTTTGTTTATTACCTTGTTAACTTGAAATTGTTAACCGGCATGTAGGTAAAACAAAGTGTTTTAAACTTGTTTCCGTTAAAAAATAATAATTTAAATTTTAAATTTAAAACTTTTTTAATAATGAAAATTGTTTTCGGTAATAAAATGTGTTACATCGGTAAACTAAATTATTTTACACTAGATTATATTCTAATTGATTTAACCTCCCAATTTATAGTATGTTGTTAAAAAATATGTTATATTAACGTGGCTTGTGATTTACCTCAATTTCTACCATCGATATTGGTAAATTTCCATTTCAATTATTATTGATTTTTTTCACCTCTCGTAGGTGAAACATTTCATCTACTAAATTATGTATATGAATAACAATTGCAATACAATTAACGATAGCAATCTGTTCAATCAGAATTACAATTACAACACAATTAACGATAACAAACTGTTCAAGGTGCTCAAGGTCCTTCAGGTCCTTCATACCGGAGAATAATCCTTCAGGCTTTCTGAAGTCACTCTGTTTTACGGAGTGAAACAGACAATCATACTCGTCGCGTCGCGATCGAAGATTCTGGCTATTTCACTCCTGAAATCAGTCAGTTATCATATACTTCCATCGACATATCTCCATGTCAATCAACTCAGGTGATAGAAGATCTGAACAGTAGATATCCATAGATGACATGTCCACATCTATAGTTGATTACAGAAGTACAATTAACAGACTGAATTAGCCGTAACAATGAAGCAGATGGTCCAAGAATGGTATGGCAATATTTATTTTATAATGGTCACAAATTAAGACTCAGAGTTTGGTGGGAGATGTTTCGACGTTGGCAGTCATCCGTAAAGCTTGTGAATAAATGTAGTTGAAATTACTTGATTTCATTTCGTTCCTTCTTGTAAAGATCTTTGATATCCATATTGTACATTTAAACAATGTCCAAAGCTGATTTTTGAAGTTGAATTATAATTCCATGTAAGGGCGATAAGTATGGATAAACTACCAAGAACACGATAGTAAAATCAAAGTGAGTTAAGCTTTTAGGAAGCTACTCAGCATTACTACGTCAGTAGTATGGGATGTATATATCTAACTTATGACTCATCGGCCCCCCACCCACTCACGAAAATTTTCTAATAGGGCTTAATGTAAATGCCCTTGGATAATAGTACTATATTGGATGAATATGGAGAATTCGAATTTTCTATTAAAACCTTGATTGAATATAGTTATCGATACATAGGTATACGCGCTATACCTATATCACTGTAGGTATATTGAAACCTCAACAAACTAGGCCTTTCTGTAATAGCTATTATTCAAAAACAGTTTTATATTTTGGAATAATTTATATTATAACGGAAATAATTCTAATTGCATCTTGTAGCGCAGCCTTGACTTAATAAGAAACCCAGATTTCATGTCCATTGCTATTATAGAATTGGAAGTATAAACTTTCAAAAATCGCATAATTTCGTCATTCTTCTTCTTCTTAATTATTTTTCTAACTCTCCTGATTCTTCTAATTCTTCTTATTATTCAGCACCGATAACGACCCTTAACGGATTTTTATGAAATTTTCAACATACATTGGAGAATGTACTAAAGATGAAAAAAACATTGTTAAGGTCTTCAATTTAGCATAGCAACAATGGTTTTAAGTCTGTCTTTAAACAATATTTAATTATATTTTTTAATTGATCGTTTATTATGTAGAACGGGTTCCTATAAATTTTTAAATCAATTTTCATATTCATAACTATAATGAAACGTTAAATATAAATGTCTAAATACACATTCCCACTGTAATTTCTAAAAAGCCCGTCCACACCAGCATTGTCAATCAAAAATACCCTATGGAGCACTAATATAATATCCAAATACTGCTACAAATCTGCCGGTTACATCCTACAAATGTGAATGTAGCACAGAGCGTTAAAACATCTTCATACTTGCATGGATACATCCATGACCCAGATCCACTTGTCGTCAATCGGCCTGCTGCACATCCATTATGATAAATTTATTGATTTTGAGGAAATAATCGATATTTATGCTCGCATGCACCCCAGACGACTCCAATTCAATTATTTGGGTGCTTCACAGAAAACTTCAATATTTATAGTTCTAATTTACTGTAACCTGTATACTTTTGTCAACCGCAATCACAATTACTGGTCTTCCTTGTATTTAATACATTGATGTATTTTCTCTGTAAACCTGTGTACCATTCGGAATATATTGTTTTGTTCTGTGTAATCACTATATTATATGTTTTGATTACCTGCTACTGTTTAATCAGTTGATTAAAATAATATCTTTATTCTTTAGCTCTATCAGTTTTTTTGCTAAATCAGTTCACCTAATGCAAAGTCACATATTGTTCCTATTAAGATGTAGCTTTCAAAATTGCATACTTAAATTTTACTTCTCAATAAAAAAAGGTCCCCCATGACACCTCAGATGGCCACACAGTGGAACCACACTATACGGGCCTAATAATCATTTATAATTTAAATATATTTGCAACTTATATTTGAGACAAGAATACTTTCTTTTCTTAAACCGTTGTAGGATAATTTTAATAGTTTATAAAAAAAAACTTTTTGCGTTTTGGTTATCTAAAAAAAGGCAAGTTGACAAGTTGACAGAAAGCACACTCTCCTCTCTTTAACTTTTAGACAAAGTAACTGTTTGTGCATCTTTGATTTTAACTCACAATGATATGGGCGTTTTCCCTAACATATAACCCCAATACAAATAACATAAAAACAAAATTTTGACAAATTCAAATGGTGAATTGTAAGAAATAAAATAAAAAGCACAAGCTGCTAAAAAGTATATTTTCACGAATTTTCGGAAGAAGCCTTATCTTATCAAACTTTTCAAACTTGTGCTATTTATTGTGCTAAAAAAACTATATATTTTTAAATGATGATTAATTATCATTGTGTGCTTTATTCTAAAAGTGCTTTCAAAAGTCTATACCATTGAAACAAACTGGAATAAGTTAATTTCTTTTTATTTTATGAAAAATAAGGAAAAATTAAAAAAATTAATGTATTCAAACATTTTTATATTTACTTATAAACTATTATCACATGGATTAGACTTTGTAAAAAATGTTGTATATAAATTTATCTTATTTAATATTAAAAATTGCAACAAATTTTCATGTAACTTAATGCGTATGTCAGTTTTAAAAATAAAGCTTATTTTCTACCACTACATCTAACTACATCGAGTCTTTAAAAAACATAAACCAAGGTATAGCGTTTATCCTGCTAATACAAAATACGGATAGCTGTTCAAGCTGTTAGAAACTATGGTAGCAAGCTCATCTAATATAATACAGATGTTATGTAAATGTTATAACATTTTTAAACAAATTTAAACATTTTATAACAAATTTTAAACTGTTCTTATTATTACGTTCCGCAACTTTTGAAATTTATATAGAATATTCCAGTTTAAATATACGTTTTTTGTATTTTTTGGGCAATAATTTCGAAATTCAGAATAATAAAATCGTAAAAATTGAATTTCATGGAAATAAAAATGATATTTCAATTGGAATATACATTATTGTAAACAAGAGTAAAATACTTTAGTTTAACGATGTAACACATTTTATGACTAAAAAAAACTATTTTAATAAAAATAAATTATTTTGGTATTTTTTTTTACTTTTCTCCAAATATTGCCATTTTAAAATATATTTTTTCAACGAAAACAAGTTTAGAAATCTTTGTTTTACCTACATCAAATTTCAAGTCTTTATCTAAACAGTTGGGAAAATAATAGGGGTTGGGTCGATAGTGCTAACTATTAATTAAAATTTTAACTTTACTGAAAATTAGAGTTTTGAAAAATTTTTAAATTACACTTTAATTTACACATTTTTTCAATGTTTCTTCGTCATTATTTCACCGATTTTATTCAATCTTTTTTTTCAATCATAATCTCAGAGTGTTTTATTTAAAAAATCGTGCAAAAGGTTGGATACTTTTATCAAGTAATGCGATCCATGGGATGATCAAAATGTAAGTCTTAAGTTGCAGAAATTGTTCAATATTTTTGAATGAACCTTTTAATGTTAGGAGAATCGGAGAAATTTCTATGGTTTTCATACAATTTTCATGAAAATGCACAAACGATGTTATTCACACCATTCAATAAATTGATGCGTATCATTTTGTTCATCAAAATGTTTTCTACATATTACAAGTAAAATTACATTGAAAAGTCATGCTAACCATTTTCTTGAAATCTATTATTATTAGTCTATATATATCTATATTTACTATAGATAACCTATTATATTGTTATACTGATAACAGTAATATTTATAAAATAAACGATTTTTTATAATTTTATTAAAAAATTTTATTTTCACAATTTAATAAGAAATGTCTCAAGAAAGAGCCCCACAATTTTAAGGCAACTTGAGTTTGTTTCCCAATAAATAAAATTGAACAATTAACGTTACAATCAATGCATAAAACCACAGGCTCAGCCTCCGCCCGCCGAATGAAATAATTCAACTTAACGGCTATTAGCTTGGAGCCTGTTTCACTTATCATAAGATATAAGTTTATAGTACTAGAAACTTAAAACGGGTTTATTTTCTTATATTCTTATCTTATGTTATTCTTATGTTATTGTCTTATAATATAGTGTTTTTTACTTATAATCTAGTTCCATGAGTATAATATTTTAAGTTTATAAGTGAAAAGTAAAAGGCTAAAAATGGTTTACTTATTGTAAAATAAAACTATGAAAACTATATATATGCACAAGATTAACGATATTTGCATAATAAATATATAATGTAAAATAAAATTAAATAAAATTAAATATGAAAATTCTATTATTAATAAATAGCTTATATGATTGTCACATGTGTATATAAAATAACTATTGTATAAAACGATCGATATATTCTTGGCAAACTGCATTACCCACATTATTAGGTGGGTATAATTGTCCATCATAAAAGTTTGCATTTGCTTCATTATTTGCATCGTCAGCCACAATTGGAATCTTTAGGTGGCGACATAAGTTGTGAAGGATGCAACATGCCATAACCACATTTGGTACCTTCTCCAAACTGTAACGCGCAGGTCGTCGAAAAATATGGAAGCGTTGCTTTAATATTCCAATAGTTTGTTCAACATTTTGTCGATGGTCCAGATTTTGTAGCTGAGGTGCATCATAAGGAATTAACAATTCCACTTACAAGTGTACGCACTGTCTCTAAGTAATGAGTAGGCTGGTACTGCAGATTCATCCCAAACTCGAGCATCGTGAGTGCTGGCAACACTGTAGCTAACATCAACATGAATAATGCGACAATCCGCACCACAGACGATTTGAGTGTTTATTGAATGAAAATGTTTTCTGGTTACGTATGCCGGTTTATACGAATTGTTAGCTGGGGCAAGTATGGGTATGTGTGTACCATCAACAACACCAAACATGTTTGGCAAATGATAGTTTCTAAAAAATTAGTCTCTGTGTTGCTTGGTTCTATCTCCAGTTGGCCATGGTAACCATTCCAGAACAATTTCTGAACATGCGAGAGAATCCACCATCGCCCAAATTCGACGCCAAACAGTTGATTTTGAAGTTGCACCTATTCCTCGAAAATTTTTGTTTATATTTAGTTACATACAACTAAGTTTTTTTGTTCTTTGTGATTATTTGTCCAATATTATGATATGATCATTATATTATTATTATTATATGATGGCTATATTGAATTTACAATAATCGTTTAAAAATTGAAATATTTTAATAATATTTAGATAACAAATTTTTTTAATCTTCTAATGTATTTTATAAGAATATAAGAAATTTCTTATAATCTTATGATAAGGGTGAAACAGGTGATACGGGTGATAAGGACGCCTTGAAGAATTCAATAACTCAGTCCACGCTCTTTTTAAACGATGGAACTTGCCAATCAATGTCATGAATTGAGAATGATTTGTCGTGGGATAAATAAATTTCCAAATTTATCGCGGCCCTGTTTCTGAATTAGAAGAATGCTTTCAAAAGGAATATGAGAAAACTGATTTTTTTAAATTAATTTAGTTTAGTTAAATATTGATATTTACATTGTATATGAAATATTCTTATTTATATATTAGATTAGTTTATATTTTGCTATACTGCAACGTTTAATAATTCTATAGTTTAAAAAATTAATAATAATACAATATAATTATTTACATTTAGTGAGGTCGCTTAGGGGAATTATCGTTACATGTCAGACAAAAGCACCAACATTTTTTTATAGACATTTTTGATCATAGAGAACAAAAAAATCGCATTCTCAAAAAATATTTACTTTTGGATCAACACAAAATGGCTGCCTATTTGGCGGTTTATATGAACAAAAATCGTATATTTACCATTTAAAAGTATAATGCTTAACATATTAAAACATAAAACCATGCAGAATGACTATTAAAAACTATATATATATTTTTTTTAATTTAAAATATATTTTTATAGTATAAAATGAGTGTAACATATGTTCAAAATCAATAAATAGTGGAACAACATCGGAACCGTTATTTTGTACAATTCACATAATTTTATGTAAAATATATTTATGAATTATATTGAATATATATTATTTTTACTATTTATTGAAAAAAAAGAAGTTTTTACTGTCTTCTATTTTTTAAAAAATAGACCAAATACTTCCCTAAAAGTTGTATTGGCACAGTGTATATTAGACTGTGGATTATACTTTGAAAATGGCGTATTAATAAAATTCCATTAAGGAGCATGATAAATACAGTTAGATGACTAATTTAATTTATTATTCAGAAAAATTTATACATTGGTTTATAAAATATGTATGATTTAATATCATCAACTCTATTTTTCGGTTTTTTTATACGTTGTGTTTTAATTGACTATACATTGATTTCATATAGTAATGAAAGTTTGCGCCTAAATCAAAATAATAAATTAAACAAAAAATTTAACTTGGCTCTAAAGATGAAAATAGAAATAGTACTGTTAAAATCATGTAATGTATACTTAAGCAATACATTTTATATATTTTTATTAAAAAATTATTAAATTTTAATATAACTTTTACAATACACAC
The DNA here is from genome assembly GCA_034780395.1 of Vannuccia rotundouncinata. Lineage (NCBI taxonomy): Eukaryota > Metazoa > Platyhelminthes > Proseriata > Coelogynoporidae > Vannuccia > Vannuccia rotundouncinata. The sequence goes on along the minus strand of JAUZNC010058451.1, from coordinate 28,151 downwards.
ATATATAGGTAATGTATGAATTCTGAATTGATTAATTATTATACAGATATAATTATTAACAATTACATTTAAATTTCATGGTTCAATCATAATATATAATTTAATGATTGTGTAATTTTGTGTATTTTTCTTTATAAATAAATTTAGCTATTTCTTAGATAGTATTGCATATTTATAAAAATTGTAAAAATATAGTTTTTAATAGTTATTCTGCATGGTTTTATGTTTTAATATGTTAAGCATTATACTTTTAAATGGTAAATATACGATTTTTTCATATAAACTGCCAAATAGGCAGCTATTTTGTCTTGATCCAAAAGTAATTTTTTTTGAGAATGCGATTTTTTTGTTCTCAATGATCAAAATTATCTATAAAAAAATGTTGGTGCTTTTGTCCGACATGTAATGATTGTTAGTATTTTTTGCCGTAAGCAACCTCACTAATTGTTGCCCGCTTTTTCCACTATTGCTTCAACTCTAGTTAATTATATATATATATATATATATATATATATACATACAATTGAAGATACTTATTATATACAGAGGTTTCCGTAATATAACGTGTCTAAAAAATTCTATAAATGTATTGTATATTTAAATATTCATCGATTATGCTTAAATTTCACACATATTTTTACCCTACGATGTTCATCACGCAGTATTTTCATTCTTCCAGTGCTCTTACCTGCCCCATACAGGAGTTTACCGCTCTGTCGCAAGACATGCATGATCTTCTGGGAGTGTTTGACCTACTTCTATGACGTCAACACACTCAACTGCCACTGTGATCAATGTGAGTTCCTCAACTATTATCGCTTGCAGCACGGAAACGATGCAATCGACATGAAATACAAAATTTTACCATTGGAAGAAATTCCAATATAATGATTATATTATAAAATTGTTTCCTAAAATCAAGGATACCCAAAAGTTGTATTACAAAATGTTCAATAAAAAACCCTTGGGTATGTTTCTATGAAAACAAATTTAGAATTGTTATATTACCCGAAATTTTAATAAATACATTTATTAATACGCACATAGAATTCAACAACGCACATATTCTTATTATTAGAAGAACCAACTTTCAAAAATATTACAATTTTTTATTTAATTAATTATAACGAATTAATTAAATTAAAATTTGTGTATGTTTGTTAGAATTGTAAATTACAAGCCTCAACCTTTGCCTCTTCTAAGAATTTCCAATATTTAGGGTTTATTTTGTTAAGTTAACTATATATCCTAAATGATGTAATAACATTTCATACTACTTAGTCTTCTTTAAGTAAAATAATGTATACTCTATAATATAAGTCAATCATTTATTTTAATATTGGTCACATAAATTTATTTATGTAATTATTTTAGTTAAATCTGAATCCATATTTTTGTTCAACCTTTTGTTTACTAAAATAAAGAATGCACTGAATGTATTTGTCGGGAACAACAAAATATGGTCACAAAAAAGTAAACGAAATCATTTTTGTCATCATGCATTCCGTTGTAACTCGTCTTGGTAAATAAATAAAATCATTTTTTGTTTCGATAGATTTTATACCGAAATCGTCCAATTTACATAATCTGGTATGTTATAATATACATTTTTAATGTGTACATTTTAATAATTTGTTACACGTTCACGTTGTCAATTATTTTTTCAATATAGCTTGGCAGATGGATTTAAAAAAATTCACAGATGTTATCATAGTCCTAGAAGCGGAAACATTTATATGTTTTATATCCACGACATATTGCCTCTTCAAGTTAGATTGGCACGTTGAAGAATATTATATTTAAATAGCCCCAATAAGGTTCTCTGAAACAAGAACACAATGATGCCTATATATGCGTTCGAAATAAAACACTCCGTCTGCTTCATATATATAAACAAATAATTGTTGATTACGCAATTAAAAGCTGTTTATTTTACTCGCGTGCTTTTTTATGAATCATTAATTGATTGTATATCATAGAAAGAGTCACAAATACTGTTCAATATAAGTAACTTTATAATTATATCGATTTACAACTGAACTGTTGTATGATCGACAGATCTACCTATACATTTTCTTATGAAGATTCACTCAATGGCCCATAGAAATTTCTCCTATAGAAAACGGGTATATTAATGTATAGCTTTTTAAATTAACTTTTTATATTTACAATAGAACTTAAAACTGAAATGCTTACATCTTGATGATTTATGAAATTTAGAATGTTATTCATTAACTAGGATTATTAGTGTAATAGATAATTTTTATAATTGAATACTGATTTTATATAAATATAAGATTTGAATTATAAATATGTACAATTATTTTTCGACAAATGAATTGATAAAAAATATAAAACCTGAATTAGTTAAAAGTAAACAGGTTATATTACCTAGAATTGTATGGGTAGAGGGTTCGACCTCCGATCGGACAGATTATAAAATTTGCACCTCGCGCGCGAGCTTCCAACAGAATTGTGTACCAAAAATCGAATAAAAGAAAAAATCATTAAAGAATTGAATTATGCATATTTAACCGGAAAATTTATAAACAAAGTGTAAAACAAAAGATTTTTCTAAAATATACGGAATCTTTCATAGAGATAAAGCATTATTATATAGATTAATACCTATAAATTTTTTATAATTTTCCGTTTTCTCATATATATTTAACATATATATGTATTTCTATCTATATATACATAAATATAAACCATATTTACACAATAAAGTCATTTGCCTATATAACAGAAAGCAAATTTAAAAATATTAACAAACTAAAGCTGTTTAAAATATATTCGTCTCAAATTTTTTTTGCTGAGTAGATAAGAATATTGCCTACTTTTTTATCTACTATATAATATGTAATAAAACTGCATTTTTGAAAAATATGAAATAAAATATAAAACTTTTATGGGAGAATACGTGAGGAACAGGTGTACAAAGACACAAGCAATAGGCACGAATGAGGAGCAAGACATATAACCAATAATAGAATAAAACTAAGTCGAATCTTGAGTGATTTAACCGTTTCATTGAAGCAGTTGTATAGTGATGATGGCACTGACTATGCGTATTAGCTAGTCTAATATAATGCACTCCAAGGTAGATTGATCTGTCAGACTTTCTTTTACTCTTGTTACTTCTGCAGCCTCCCCCCCGAAACGGAGTATACGGCAAAATAATATAAGCTCAAAACTGGAATAAAAGTGGCATATAGCACCTCTCCCTTGTTTTTTTTTACTCGGGAGTGTTTTTTTGATATAATAAAGGGACTCGCTTGCCTCAGAGGCAGTCAAGCGATAGATGGTATAGAAACTCTGAGGAGCATTTGGTTGTCTATAATATATTGATCGAGATATTTCGTTGAATTATGCCGTAAACCTTACCTCTTGTGGAACAGCTTCTAGAAGGATGAATATAGTACCTGCTAACGAAGGAGCCACCCGAGTATATGCCCGATAGGTTTGTCTTCTTATTCAGTGAACGTTGTTCGCATGAATTATGACAGGGATTCATCTTTATTGTTGGGTCCAAATGTTAAATCAGTGAGGCTTGAGAAACGCAGGAATGAATGCTTTGAAGGGATGATCCAACAATTAGTATAGGCATATAGGTATAAGGAGATGTTGGGAGAGAATATAAGAGGAAATACCAGCATATAGCTCGACAAAGTTATAATTTAATTACAAATATAAATTGTACAAATGTATATACTAAAAATTTTTATTGTAACTTTTTAGTGTTTAAAAATAATGTAGATGGCTTAAAAAGTATCTGGGGTGTTTTGTACCAATTAAAAGTTAATTTAATATAACTATAGTATTATATAAACGTGCTTCATAAATTTATGAATTCCATTTTTCTGGAATAATTTCTATTCGCTTGAGTCGACATCGATTTAACCATCTTGTTGATGCGATTCCCATAAAAATATCATCCAATGTGTTTTCGATATGTATAATAATATATAGAACATGTAATGAACTGTTTACAACATGTAAAGTTATCCATGCCATGTAAAGTACAATTTTCAAGAACCGTCCAGACACGTCAATAAACTCGATAAACCATGTGCGAAAATTTTATACAGCTTAACAGCTTAACATATTAAAATATTGATATTGTTCCTATTTTAGTTATATAATATATTTAATTATACATAATTCTATTAAATATTTCTAGTTTATAGAATAAAAAAATTAGGATTGAGTTGAAATATGGAAAAACTACTTGTATTTTATAAATATGAATAAACAATATGAATATAATATGAATAAACAATATGAATATAATATGAACAAACATTCGTGTATAATGTCTGTGTTATTAAACAAAATATTTATACAATACAACACAATGTGTAACGTTATGTATATATGTTACAATAGATTATATATAATTAATTAAATAATTAATAGGATTTATATGAATAAGTAAAATAAAAACAATTATATTGATTGTATTCATGGTTACAAATAATATTATTTAATATGTCTCATACTTACATTATTTATATTGAATATAGGGCTGGGATTATATTAAAAAATAAATATATAGAAATTAGAAAGTTAAATATGCATAAATATTTTTCTCGCCAACTTTTAAAACCTGAAATGATTCATATTTATATTTTTGAAAAAACAGATACAAGGAAAATTTTTTGGGATATTTATTAAATTTTAATTATTTATGGGTATAAAATATATTACACATTTAACAGTATGAATAAAATCGATTGTTATTGTAACTGGCGTATAAGATTAAAATATATGTATCGAACAGAAGATTTGTCTTTATATCGCTGCTTTCATCCAAATTATGTTACTTTTAGTCAATTTTAAAGCCAAACATCCCATCACAATCTATCCTCACTGAATCGGTATATATCTTGAATTTTCTGTGGATATAAATGTGGTTGTCTACATAATAGACGTCATTTTCTTGTGGAGACGCAGCATTGTAAATATCTTTCTTTACACCAACTATAGGAATTATAGTTCTACCAGTATATATTATTACTATATAGAAGGCATCGGGTGAGAGAAATTCACCGTATATAGAAGGGTAATTTATGCCAGCAAAGATATATTGGGGTCTGAAAATTTTTAGAACTCTGAGTAAATAACAATTGTTTTATTCCGCAAAACTGCTGAGGTAACCCAGTATGCCTCTCCCCCCCTCACCCCGCCACTGTGGAGGAAAAGCTTTACTGGGAGCGAGCGTGGAATAAGGCAAATTCATTGATTGCTGGCTCTATATAACAGAATGGAACAAGTCAATCCAACAACCAGGCAGTCAGCCAGCCAGCACACATTCAGTCTATACATCGCCCAATTCTTCCCAATGTTTTTCTCCAACCACTAAAACCAACCTACTCCATCTTTTCCTTGTTATGCTACGGAGAGTCAGTCTAAACACTATATTATTCTCTTCGCTATGCCCCTCTCATTCATTTCAGTTCTTACTTTATTACTCCTGGTTGACTTTTGCCTCTCGTCTTTGGATGGTTGTATAATGTATAGTAAAAGGACCCCCCCCCACACACCACGCAGAGACTAGATTGCCAACCGCCCCCCGTTGACTCCTCTGGCGCGCACTTCGTGTTGTGTCGTCGGCTCCAGCAACCCCTCTTCTGCTCTCCTCTTGGACGACAACGACGCCACCCTGAGTTGGTATTGGCTGTGCTGGTTTTCTCCACTTCCTGAATGGCTCGTGCCTGAAACCAAAGAGAAGTAGATAAGCGTTCCAACAGTTATATGTCCTTCTGTTGTTCCATAGTTCTTCTTTTCTATTATTGCCTACTTCCCAAACTTCATGTGTGGTGACTCTGCCACGCAACCCAATTCCAGACGTTGATTGATGTTGATCCGGGGCCTCTGTTTGGTGAGTGTTTTTATGCATTCTGTTTTAACTTTAGAAGGGACACTGTGTATTTTGAATGGGTTTTGAAACATTCGACAATGTTTAAGTAATAAAAAGTAATAAAATAATGAAACTGAATACATAATAAATGTTACCCATTCATTTTGCAATATATAATTTATGCCAAATCAACTGTGGAGACTGTCTTGAAATAGTTCTTGCATGAAACTGTTGTCAAACAATATCGCTATAGCATTTAAGGTTTTTCGTCAGCAAGCAACGAGTGAACAACGAGAATTCAAACTTCTTCATTTTATAGTTGGACCAGTCTGAGTACTACTCAATAGTCTACAGTGGGAGTAGTTTTACATGTTATACATGTATAATAAAGATAAAACTAAAAATCTATACAGAATAATAAATTTGCTGGATCTATAATCATATTTATTTGTCACTAATTTAGGATTCATATTTAATCACATACTATTCTGATATAAAAACTTTTACCTTTATAAAAGGAATGATTTCTATATTTCTATATTTTAGTTCCTTTTATGTTGTCAACTGCGAATAACACCACCAATACTATATATAGTCAGTGCAGTCACATAAAAAATATATGAATTAAATATTGCATTTAAATTACATTTTTTAATTGAACAAAATCTAAAATTGAATAATTACCAAATTCATATACTAGTAAACTTAATATTACCTACAATATATCTTATAATGCTTATTGCTTATTTTTTGAAGTCCAATTTTATATTCAATGTTTCCATTTTAAATCCTATATACAGAAAAAGTAAAATTAAAAATGCAACAAAGATAAAAAATAATACCGACTCTTAAGAAACTCTCGCAATATTTTTACTACTTTTTGATTAGAACGAAAATCTCCTTACTGAGGAATCGGGAAAACATGTATTTTCGTCTGTAATTTGATTTCACCCATGTAGCATGTTATATATAGTATATTTTTGTTGTTTATGGGGGAGTCAAATCTCCACACAACTCCTATATATAATTTGTACAAAATCTAACACCCTCCGAAAATATATGTAAGACTAAGAAATCTTATAACCTCTAAGCAATACAAGCAATAATATAACATGTACATTTTCTTTACTGTACACACACACCCAAGTGGAAATGAAGGGGAGAGGGGAAAGAGTTGTCTGTCTCATGTAATAATATGGAGCCCATAAACAAATATTTGGTTGTGTTGGTAACATGGGGGTGTTTCCTATTATACGTTACATTAGCGAGTCGTTCTTGTATTTTCTATACTATCATGGGTAACGCTAAGAACGTATTTTAGTATTAGTTTTTCTCAAGTATATATATGTGGGAAAGTGAACATTTTTACGTGTATAAATTCTGTGTTTAATATCAATGTATATAATCTTATAGTAAAGCACAATCCAGTGACTAAATTATATGTCATTATACATATATGTAGAGTAATGATTATAATTTCGGTCTGAGTTTGTCAATTTTTCATTTGATTTGATTTAGTCTCCCACCTCATGCGTGCTGACACAAGCTTATTATTTATACGGAAAATTGGAAACAACAATTGCAAAGTTATAAGGGCAATATGGTATGTGCTTTACTTCAAGTTGAGTTTCGATTCACTACTCGATTGAAAAGGCTAAAATAATATATTTTTGTTGCAAGAGTATTTTAGAGCAATAATTTGATTATAATTATTTTATTCTATAATAGAACAAATATTAATGGAAATATAGCTGTTATTAATATATATCACGCGATTTATTCTATTACATTCTCTCTTCTTTTATACTTCGGTTTTGAAAAGTTTTATCATTTGAATACAGCTACTCATCGTTTCTATAGATATCTATGCATATAAGGTCAAGTCTTGAATATTATTCTTTCATTTGGATATTGGTGGTCAATTCATTGGAAGAATCCTCTATAATCTCACCGCCAACGTGTCCATAAATTATAGTAATATAGAGGGAGATAGAGAGGGAGAACTATATCGTCCATTGACCCTCATTATTATCACTGACAAAAGTAACAATTTGAACGGAAGCTGGGCAACTTTTCATCAATTTCTCTCATGAGATCGCATTGCAGTCATTCTTATATTAAAAACTTATTTTTTAGATTAAGGAAACAATTTAAGGAGTTATAACTGGAGAGGAATCCTGTATGATATAGGTTATATAGGGGAGAGTGAGTTGAGAGTTGAATATGAAAGGGAAGGAGGCATGAGAAGAGCAGACGAAAATGAAAACGAAGAAGAAAAGACAGCAGAGATGATAGTAGTTCTAACATTAGTTCAGGAAGTTAGGTTAGGATCAGCGATAAATTATCAATCCGATCTTTGGTATTTTGTCGCCAGGTTTCTTATTTTATTCAGTGTTATAAAGAGGCAACAACAGTACATTACATATTTATTCCGCGAATTCCATATATCTTGTTCATAGAACTGCTTCTATACAACTCGCTATAAAAGAGTCTTTTTAAAATTTAATGAATTCGCAATATTTTTCTCCGTATAACAAAATGGAAAAGGGCATATAAAAGTTTATTGAACTGATACGTGTTTTGATATCTGCGTGCAATTTAATCATTTACCTTCCACAATGCATGGTATATTACATTTCATTGTTCACATTAATTATTCTTCCTTTATTCTATATTATGCGATGTTATTATATAACAAATTTTGTAGCAACTAAAGTTTATACAACTTATGCTTAAATTAAATATTTATTTCTAATTATCCCTACCTATTTAATTAATAGACATATTTCAAATTAATTTATGTAACATTCCAAATTAAAAATCAAGATTTTAATATATATGTATATTTATATATTCTTTCCAGAAATTGTTTTATAAAAAAGATTTTCTTCCATTATTTTCAATATTTCCCTCAAATTAATGACTTTTATATTCTCTTTGTTTGCGTACAAAAGATGAAAACTTTGAAAAAGAATACTTAGAAAGAAAATAGAAGTATATCCTATAATTAACGTATGTATTCACTGTAAACAAAATGTGTAACATAATATTCTAACGTTTTACTTGTATATCAAGACTTCAGCAAAACAAATACAATTAGAAAAACGAAAGCAATAAAATTAAAATGTATTTTGTAAATTCATAAGTGTTAATTATACTGGATAAACTAATTAAATTTTTACTTTATCGTTATAATTGTTTTCACACAATAAAAAATTCCGTGAAAATTGAATAATTGAATTTATTTCTAATACTAAAAATTCATTCTTAAATCTATTTCATTTGTTTAAATCGGTGAATACAATTCTTGCATATAATAATACCCATTACCTTGCAGTGATAAAACCGTAGATAATTTAAAATGAAAATTTTAACTTATAGATTCGTTGAAAATATATAGGGACGGAAGTTTTAGTTCAATTAATGTCTGATTGAATATGGTCAAATGAGTCTATATTATATTACCTTTTTGCACGATATTTTTCATCAATCTGGTTATTACTGTATGTAGTCATTTGAATGATCTATTTAGTTCTATGCTGTACAAAGCTGTACAAAGAGGCTATATGTGGCAGGAAATAGAATATTTCTCTTCCCTTCAATCCCTTGAGGTATGTATATGTTTGCAAAAATTGTTGCTAATTTTAAAGACAACACAGCTTTATTCTGTCATTTTGAATATATTTATATGGAACAGATTGGAAAATATATAGTCATCCAATATATCCTTTTAGCGTTGATATAATTTATATTAAAGCTTTTTAAAGTTTAATTAATAATAATCATAACCATTAAAACTATAAAAATATAAAAGATACGTGGGCGACTTCTGGATAAACATTTGAGAGAGGTTTCTCGTATTATAAGTCAGATTTAAACATAGCCTTCAACTAATTAAAAAAGGCTACTTTTATACATAAATATACATAAAATAATTTTTTCCATGTTACCCATTCAAATCAATAAATACAGTAATGACATTTTTAAAGTATGTCCCATAATGTTAATTAATTTTAAATAAGGTAATAAAGTACTTAAAAAAATTATAAAAAACATTTATTTCTGTGAATTGAAAATGTAATATTATCTTTATAAACACAGTTAGAAATGTTTATTTTGAAGTTAAATCTTATATAGTATTATTAAAAAATATCTAAGAATTTCATTGAAATTTTACCTAAAAATAATATTAATAGTTTGTTTTCGTTACTTTGGAAAATAACTTTAAAACGTTACTATTTATAAAGTTTTAGAGCAGCCTTATGCACTACGTATATAATTGAATATATAAATGAAGTATGCCTGTTATATTGAACGAGTTCATTACAGATATCTGTTGCAACTATCGTCTTAAATTATCTCGGAGTATTCTCAGAATTTCAATGAAATCTCTGTTTGTCTTCCCCTTAATTATTCATGAAGTTTGTAGATACGTAGCTACAGCACACTCACGAAGGATCCCGTGCAGTTAGTTTTTAGTTATCTGGTTTCCTGTAAGAAACACAGGGATGGCAAGACTGTTTTGATGCTTGTTTCAAACATAGTTAGCATGCAACTTTACACAGATGAGAATTGCGCGTTTTAAAAATATAAAGATGGGAGATGAAGAGGGAATCATAGAGAGTGTTCTATATATGTTAAAAGTGTGTAAGTCTACTGTTGTAGAATGTCTGGAAATTGACATAATTTGAGAAAATCAAGTTTATTCACTGCGGCTAATTCACAGATGGCAATTTTTTTGAAAAGTGAAAAAAGTTATTATATAATTCTAAGATTTATATGATATATATATATATATATTTATTTATGTACAATTTAATGAATGTGATGAAATATTGATGACATTTTACAATTATTACTTTCTAAAACTGTTATACAATTTCACGGCAATATTCCAATGATTTAGCTCTTTCTTTTTCAGTGGGACGAATCACTCTTTTGAGGTTCTTATGGGATGACACCTTGTCACTTGTTGGTCTGTTCCATCTGAGATTTTGCTCTTACCAAAGACTCTTCTTACTCACCTAGAAGTATAAGATAGTGGTGAGCAAAGTTTCAGGTGTACCAGTCACAAGCTAAGCAGCAGAAGAAAACCTCTGATCCAAAAAACACGATTTTGTGTCCAAAATTTCAAAATTTGATTACAAAAGTTGAAACAATTAAAACAATTTCTATATCTAAAAAATAAATATCAAAACATTTTCATGTCGAGTTTTTTTATTATTAATACACATTTAGAGTATAAATTGGTTTTAAAAATTGTGTAAAATGTTCAGGTGAATTAAAAGAATGAATAAAAGAGGATTAAGAGAATAAAATATGGTGGATTAAGTGTATACATAAATGGGTATCTGATTTCGAGGTGTGTTGCAGAGAATCTCAAAAATAAAAATAAGAATTTAAATATAATATTAATAAAACGATTGTAAGAAAGAAATAACTATTAAAAACTATACATCAATTCGTAAAGCAAAACCCTTTAAGATATTAATCAGAATTACAAAATAAACAGATTATTAGAAATTGGAAGTATATAAATAAAAAAGTGAGTAATAAGTTTTAAGTAGTACGGTAACTTAGCAAGTATTTACATATTGTCTGTAGTGTGCAGTACGGTTTATTATTAGCTTATATTGTTGAATTAATCTTTGATATGGATATCTGTTTTGTAGTTATACCTATAAAAACGGTTTGTTACTGTGAGTACGATTGTTTTTTGTGTGTAATGAATAGACCGCTGGATTAAAGTTTAGAAATGTATAGAATGCAAAATAGTTAAATCAATGGAAAGAATACGAGAGTGGTTTTTATATTAAAAAACTTAGTAAATCAGTTTTTTAAAGGAGAATGTTATAGAAATTTCCAAATGTGTTTGCATGTGTACATATGCTTTTGGGATTGCTTTCGTTGGTTGCTCAGTAAATGTTTATTTTATAGCATTCAATAAATTTAAAAAAACTCAAAAAAACAATTATTTTTATTTACATATCTATATATGTCTTAAACATATCTTTAAAATGTATTATTTTGTTTGGTTTTGGCGATAACATCTTATATAGAGATAGTATTACAGATGAATTTCTGTGATTCTATCAATCCAATTTGCAAATTGAAATCATCAAAGTAATACCATTTTGTCAACTTATTGTTACCAAATCACATAAAATTTCTACTTGTTCCAATAATACAATAACTTATTTTGGAGTTCATTTCGATAATCCCCAAAAAAGGGAACTGACTCACAATTTTTCCGGCCTAAAAGTGACAGCTAATTGATTACAAGATTCTCATAATTTTATATAGGAGCCAAGTTGGAAAGATTTATGGCGTCGTATATTTGGGACGCATAAAGCGTTAACCAGATAATAAATTGTGTTTTAATGTATAACAATATTGACCGAGCTATTCGTTATATAATTGTTGGGAGATTTTTTTTGTAAATTAGATCTTTTTAATTTAATCAAAATTCTCTTCAAACCTTTTGAAATAATGCTTTTCTGTCTCATACATATATAATTGTCATTGTAGTTACTCTATATATTAGTATATATATAAATTATGCAAGTACCTATTGTTCATATCGAGTTATATAATCATGTGAAGAAAATTAAACGAAATGAAATTTATTGAGAAAGCTATTTAGTATAGAAATTTTTTATGTTACATTTTTGTTCAATATTAAAAATTAATTATATATTTTCCAAAGGTAGTTTTTATTGTCTCCCCAAAAGAAATTATCTTTCACGTCTGGTAAACCACATTAGATAAATGTCATTTATTTAAAAATATCTATTTCACGTCTATAAAATAACTTCAAAAATCAAAAATATAGTTTTTTCTGTGGGATAAATTTTTTAAATCGGAAATTTATAGAAATTGAGTTTAAATACTTTATCGCATTTGTAAACATTTTATTCAGTTTAATACTTTAATACACAAAAACCCAACAATCGTGCAAAGAGATCAATTACTAAGAAAATTAACATATATACTAAAAATTATATATATTTTATTTTTAATATGAAGGTATTCATGAATTTCGTGTTTTTATATGTAATTTTTCAACGGTAACTATTTTAGAGTCTAGATGGAACGGTGGGTAATTTGTCTATTTTTGTTTGGTATAGGCTACATAGCAAATGTAAACTAAAAATTTCACAGATATTTAAGTTGATTTCATAAAATTATCTAAACAATCATTTATAATTATGAAACTTTTTTAGCCGAATGATATTGTTGAAAATATATTTTTTGATCGTAAAAACAAGTGAAATAAAAATTCATATTTAAAAGTAGCGTTTTATATATTTTTTACCGCATGCCAATTTTAGTAATGATCGATAATGGAAATGAAACTTTGACTTTGTAGGTATCTGCATTAGACTTATAATTAACTTATTTTATCAAAATTTCTGAAAATGTGAAATATTTTATAAACATATATTTTAATAATGGTGAACTATATTGAAATTGTAAAAATAAATATAGGGAAATACTTAAAAAGGTTAAGTTATTTATAAGTGTTTAATATTTACATAATTACTAATTATATAATTAAACTTCTTTTATATATTTATCTCAGTATTTCTATCCTTTAAAAATTTAAAATTATTTTATTATTTAAAAAAAATTGTTTAATATGTTATTGTACAGTATTTACTATAATTAAAGGAGCCATTCTATTTTAATTATAAAAATATATCAACTTTACTGATACTTCAAAAATAATGATAAAGTTTCTCATAATTTTTCAAAATTATATGTTATATTATTAATTTTAATTTTTTTCTTCAAGATGTATTCTCAAAAGGCAGACATCTATTTGGATGACTTTTTAAATATTTTCAATATTTTAAATTTTTTTTTAAATATTGGAAACAGCACTTGGTGATTTTAAAGAAATTGCACCAGTGAAAAAATGTTCCGTTTGTTATAAAATTGCTGAAATTTTAAGAAATAAAATACAGTAGACATCCTAAAATATAAATATGAGCTTATATTTGTGAGGATAATAAACAAATTTATAATATAATAATCCACTCGTTGTTTAATATAACAAAAAATAAATTTTAGCAATAAATATAATAAATATGGCTAAATTACTATTTATTTTTTGTTATTATTGCTTACAAAAAAATTAATGGTCGAATAAATAGATCACAAAACCCTGTTTAAACAAATACATAAAAATGGAATGAATAATAAATAATCCGATAATTAAACATTCGAGACAATCAATCATTTCTAAATACTTTTAATTGTTTTATTGTAACAACATTATATATTTGTGTTTTATTTATTTTTTTACAAATATGCAGATTCATTATAGTCCGCGAAATTTTTTTTTTTTAATTTTTTTTATAATTTCAGAAAAACGATTTTTTATTAATATTTATCTTTAGTAAATTCTATTTATTACAATACCTAAAGTTGAAATAAAAAACCTTTCATACAAACAAACAGTTCATATTTTAAATCTCCTCAAATGCCTTCGTAATAAGAAAAAATATTGTCAAAATATTTACACAAGCAGCAATTGAACAAAAACTTCAATAAAAAACTTGTTATAGTTAAAGTTTTAGAGTTTTCACAGATTCAACTCTTTTATTTAAAGTAAAGTTTAATTCAATTTAAACAAAGAGAACAAATAAATGGAACAAATGAAAAACGCACACTAATATCTAAAATATAAAAAAGAAAAATGTAGAAATATAGAAATAAATGTAAATACAACATTCAGTAAGAATACACTCTAATTTAGAAGCTTTTGCTGTTTTAAGCCACAAAATTAAAACCAGACGAATGGAAAAATATAATAAACAATTATCAAGTTTTAATGAAATTGGTTTTTATCCAAGAGACATGGTATAAAATAAAGAGATATGTTTGTCAAAATGAAATGATTCGCTGCTAAGATAAGTCCAAATATACTGAGCTATGTTATAAGGTATCTAATTCTATTTACAATATAAATCTTAATCATTCGAAAAAAACAATTTTTTAATTGTTTTAAATTTACCTCAAAACTTTTATTTTGTTTTGATTAACATTGATTTAACAATTTATGGTATACAACTATGAAATTTTGAAATACAAATATTTTAATTCTTTCGAATCGATTACAATTTTTTACGACAATTGAAATAAAAATATTTTAAATTTAATTAAAAATAGTTAGAATTAATTGAAACACAGGACACGTTTAAAAATGGAAAATGTTATCTACTAAATAAGTTCACTATACGTCTAGATAATATATAACTGAATTTAAACACAAGAGAAATATCCCAGTTCTTTGCTCAGATATTTATTTACAAAGCGTCCATTTAGAAAAAGCCCAGAGCACTCATTAACTATTAATAATATCACAGTATATAGTTTAAGTCGACAGAGAGAAACACAATATTCTTTTCAACAAGCCATCAAGGATATCCACCCCCACCCCCTACCCTTCTAACACAATTTCTTACCTTTCGTTCTAGTTACATTTCCCAAAACCCGCCTTACCCCCCCCCTCCATAGTTCTATATAGGAACATTGATTGATTTGAAAAAAGATAAATTGATTTAATATCGTCAAAAATAAGTCAATAAATTGACATAATTATTATACAGATTGTTTATCCTTCTACCTAGTTAATTGGAATTTGCCCACGGCCTAAACCTTGTTTTTCTGCGTCCATTTCATGTTGTTGATATAAATTTGTTGTCTCTTTATTCAATATTTATTCACTACCTTACCGTGTTTTCAGCTCTGGCTCTGCAGCTTACAGTATAACTGCCGTTTGGGCAGAGGCGCCTCCAGACAGTGATAAAAATGATATAAAATATATTTCTTTTTTTGGAACGAGATAAAGTTTTTCTTATAACTAATATTTTTTGGGGCAATATAGAAAATCAAGTGCTAGGCATATATTGGTTGAAATAAAGTGTTTCAAATATAACTCTCTGAATTTTATGTTTTTCTGGGCAAAATCTGGGTTGGAAAATATTATCGAGATTATTTACAGGTGTCTTCCATTATCGGTAGAAAAATTATATATTTTAATAAAGTAAAAAATGTTTTCTTTGCAATTATTAATTAATTTAGTGCGTCTGCATAATTTTAACCTCCCGTAGAAATAAGACAATTAAATACAGAACAATTTTTGGTGAATTTTATAAAGTTCTCTCTAGATGTCTTTTTGATTTATATCATCTGGCACTAAAAAACTTTAAAACAACTCTTTGTGGCAGAATATAAGTTGTTAGAATTTTATCAGATATTTTTCTATTTAGAAAAAGGTAGATTAAATTTTAATGAAATTCGTTTCAATCCTAAGTATGCACAAACAACATAAATATCTTAACTGCAAACTCGACTATATATATATTAAATCTTTAAAATATGTTTACGAAATTTTGAATGATCAGAAGAATATAATAATATATTTTGAAAGAAACATTTTCTAAATATTAAAAGGTAATTGAGCACATTGAAAGAATACTATTTATAAAATGTATTTATTTATTTATTTATTTATTTATAAAATGTATTTATTTATTTATAATGTGTATCAATGTGTAGCATGAACATCTATAATTTAATAACTTATAATCTAATAATTCACTGATAAAAAAAACAGATGTCAAGCATTATTCCATAATGAAACTAAAATTACCATAATTGAAAACTACTCATTGTTCAATATACGGAGTGTCGATTCAGACCTTATGTTTCCTTCAAGTTTTAGAATTCCCCATATTTAAGATTTCCAATTAAGTCATTAAAAAAATATCTAAGGATTTGCTTGAACCTAATATCCATAAATATAACAGAGCAATTCCCGCGCATGCAAAGTTAAAATCTTCGCCAAAATATATATTTTACAACAGTCGTTCGATCGATACAAGGTTCTTTGAAAATAATGAAATCTAGTTTTGTTCAATAATCAGCTCATCTTTAATTAAGATTTTATTACTTTGAAGTAAGATAATTTTTGTGAAATGGATCTTGTTTTGCCGAAATTATACTTTCATTTTCACCGTTGTAGAAAAGCCTTTTACTTCAAAAGGGATCTAAGACACTTATCTCGTAGAATTACTTCACATATATATATAATTTGTATAATATGTATTTTAATATAATTTTAAGTATAAGATTTAGCGAACTCTTGGTGCACACTTAAATATACAATAAACATTTAAATAAGATGCTAAAAACATTCAGCTTATATATTTTTTGTTATGAATGCAGATTGGTTCCACTAAGGTTAATTAATGATTAATGTTTCAATTTAAAATACAGGGTGATTCAAAAACGATTCAAAATATATATTTTGAGTTTATCATAATAAAATATATAAAACACCAAAAATATAATAAACTTCAACATGTCCTCCATCATTGTTGATGCAGAACTCACACCTCGTTTGAAAAGACATCCCGAAACATCTTCCGAGGAATTTTTTTATATCTTCCTTCTTTTCGCTTGTTAATGTCCCCTGTTTCTAAAAATCGGACTATTCGGACTACTGTAGAATGTGGTGGTGCTTCTTCAAAAAACTTTTTAAAATATATTCTTCGCGCTTTTAGCTTTTTGATCCATATTTGAGAATAATAAAGCAGCATTGAAGAAAAAACATTATTTATTTTATATTAAATTATCCTTTCATAGAGATTTTATTTAAAGCTATATATTTAATTGTAAATTTATATTATAGAGAAATAGTCTTAGGCATAGATGAATTATTGTAGACAAATATTAGTCGACCATAAAAGTTACATACAGAATAAACCAAGGTCGATACTGTAACAGCCAATCATGAAACTTAACTTGTTTTTTAACTTCAAGGTCAACACTGTAACAACCAATCATGTAATTTCTAATTAATAAACTTTATCTATCTTTTTTATTATCTATCTTGGTTATCTATACAATGTTACAACACAAATATTCATTTCTAGCAATACTCTTTTCTTAACAATGTATAATTATGGAAGTTATAGACCAGTATCTTTCAATTACGATAATCTTCCATTTGTTTAATTTAATTTAATTTAAATTTCATATTTGTTTAGTAATATTTTTGTTAATTCGTTTTAATAAATTTTGTATTTTATTAAATAAGAATATTAATTGTAGAGTGATCACTGGAGTAACGTCGTGTTAATTGTGTTCAGTGATTTGAACTCATCGATTTATTGTAGACTTCTTCGTTCCATTTAGTCATCGTTTCTCTGTAGTTATAAACAGTCAGTTATTGCAGTTTTGTTAGACCTTCTGTTTCCTTGTCCTTTGGTGTAAGTAATATGTCTTTTTTATGTTTATTTATTTATTTTTATTAATTATATTTCTGTTTGTCGCTTTTAATTATAGCTTCAAGACGGCTAATAAACTCTTCAATGAAAACGATTATCTTTTTATTAATTAAAATACTGAAATTTATAAGAAAAACGATTTAAATATAATAGTAAAATTATTTTCAGATATACTGTAATAACATTAAAAAATTATGTTTATGACCAAATTTAACTGTTTAATAACGTTTTAATTTGATCAATAATATAAGTATAACATAATATTTAATTTATTATTAAAGGGTGATATATAATTATTACAAAAAATTGAAAATTTTGAAACAAAAATTATTTTATTTTTTACATACAAATTAAATTCGTATACAAAACGTAACAGAATGTGAATTCTAAATAATTAAAATACCGTAAAAGTTTAGTCCTGTCCAAAATAGAGACAATTTCCGTCGCCAAAAATAATGAATTTTATCTGGAAAATAATTACTTTTTTTTCAAATTGTCATAACATTTTGTTATCAAAAGAAGAAATAATTCTCAGAATCAAAATAAAATACTCTTTGTCAATTTGTATTAAATGAATTGCTTTATAAAATTGAAAAGTGTTGTGTCAGCTGCTGGGGTAACACCCAATACATTTCCATAAATATTTTATATATATTATTATACTATTTAGAATTGAATCGTGCAGGTGACTAAGACACTTCCACATATTGGGCTTTCATTTAGATGGCCTCGTTGTAAAACTACAATGGCGATAAATACGTCAATTTATTAATTGTCTTTCTGCAGTTGCTTTAAACCTGCTAAGCACAGAAAATCAACGCCTTTCTGTTCCATATAGTTTCTCCACCATAAAAAATTCTAATCGCAAAACAATACGGCGCATCTAGGCATTTCATTTGCGTTGCGTTGCATTCCATAACCGTAAAAAAGAGGAGTAGATTAGAACCAAATTTATAAATAAAAACCCTATTCTGTTAACAAGAAATCAATAAACCTGCCGACAAACGGTATAAACCATTAATAGAAAGTACACTATTCAATAGCTCTGTTTGGATTCACAATATATGTTTCCTTATCCCAGAATGTTCCAGAACACATCTATAGTCTCTCACCGACGGCAGAAGCTTATTGTCTTCAACATTCAGCAGACCGATCGCGCAAATTGTGTGTGTTTTTGACAAAAACGTTCTGTATTAAATGGGGTCGATGGTTCTAATTGTAAACATCAATTTACGCGGTCTTATAACAAGCGCCAGTAACTTTGTTACAATAAAATGTTGAATAAAAAATAGAATCAACGGAGTGAATATATTCTTCCTATATATAAATTTGCAGAACTTTACAATGAGAATGAGGCTGTGTTTTAATTTCTATGAAAAAACAGTCACGTAGAAATATATTGACACATCTGAATAATAAAATAAAAAAATATTATATTGTAACACTTATAACAAATATTTTTTCAGATGTCACATGTTTATAATTTCAACAATTAAAATAATCTAATATATTTATGGTCAAGATGAACCCTTGTATTAAATTGAAAGAAAAGTCAAAGATTACCATTTTATTTAAATCTAAGTTCAAAAATATTTATATGCATCTATAATCATTTTTTCAATGCAAATATTTGCAATTTTATTTTCGAAAGACGGCCATATATCAGGAATAAGCAAATACCTATTAGAGAAAACAATTACTAAATATAAAGATCGCATGTTACTTGCAAATATATAGAAGTCTATATTTGTGGAGTTGAATTGATTATTAACATTAAAAACAATATAATATAATATAACAATATAATACCATAAAAGTTACATACAGAATAAACCAAGGTCGATACTGTAACAGCCAATCATGAAACTTAACTTGTTTTTTAACTTCAAGGTCAACACTGTAACAACCAATCATGTAATTTCTAATTAATAAACTTTATCTATCTTTTTTATTATCTATCTTGGTTATCTATACAATGTTACAACACAAATATTCATTTCTAGCAATACTCTTTTCTTAACAATGTATAATTATGGAAGTTATAGACCAGTATCTTTCAATTACGATAATCTTCCATTTGTTTAATTTAATTTAATTTAAATTTCATATTTGTTTAGTAATATTTTTGTTAATTCGTTTTAATAAATTTTGTATTTTATTAAATAAGAATATTAATTGTAGAGTGATCACTGGAGTAACGTCGTGTTAATTGTGTTCAGTGATTTGAACTCATCGATTTATTGTAGACTTCTTCGTTCCATTTAGTCATCGTTTCTCTGTAGTTATAAACAGTCAGTTATTGCAGTTTTGTTAGACCTTCTGTTTCCTTGTCCTTTGGTGTAAGTAATATGTCTTTTTTATGTTTATTTATTTATTTTTATTAATTATATTTCTGTTTGTCGCTTTTAATTATAGCTTCAAGACGGCTAATAAACTCTTCAATGAAAACGATTATCTTTTTATTAATTAAAATACTGAAATTTATAAGAAAAACGATTTAAATATAATAGTAAAATTATTTTCAGATATACTGTAATAACATTAAAAAATTATGTTTATGACCAAATTTAACTGTTTAATAACGTTTTAATTTGATCAATAATATAAGTATAACATAATATTTAATTTATTATTAAAGGGTGATATATAATTATTACAAAAAATTGAAAATTTTGAAACAAAAATTATTTTATTTTTTACATACAAATTAAATTCGTATACAAAACGTAACAGAATGTGAATTCTAAATAATTAAAATACCGTAAAAGTTTAGTCCTGTCCAAAATAGAGACAATTTCCGTCGCCAAAAATAATGAATTTTATCTGGAAAATAATTACTTTTTTTTCAAATTGTCATAACATTTTGTTATCAAAAGAAGAAATAATTCTCAGAATCAAAATAAAATACTCTTTGTCAATTTGTATTAAATGAATTGCTTTATAAAATTGAAAAGTGTTGTGTCAGCTGCTGGGGTAACACCCAATACATTTCCATAAATATTTTATATATATTATTATACTATTTAGAATTGAATCGTGCAGGTGACTAAGACACTTCCACATATTGGGCTTTCATTTAGATGGCCTCGTTGTAAAACTACAATGGCGATAAATACGTCAATTTATTAATTGTCTTTCTGCAGTTGCTTTAAACCTGCTAAGCACAGAAAATCAACGCCTTTCTGTTCCATATAGTTTCTCCACCATAAAAAATTCTAATCGCAAAACAATACGGCGCATCTAGGCATTTCATTTGCGTTGCGTTGCATTCCATAACCGTAAAAAAGAGGAGTAGATTAGAACCAAATTTATAAATAAAAACCCTATTCTGTTAACAAGAAATCAATAAACCTGCCGACAAACGGTATAAACCATTAATAGAAAGTACACTATTCAATAGCTCTGTTTGGATTCACAATATATGTTTCCTTATCCCAGAATGTTCCAGAACACATCTATAGTCTCTCACCGACGGCAGAAGCTTATTGTCTTCAACATTCAGCAGACCGATCGCGCAAATTGTGTGTGTTTTTGACAAAAACGTTCTGTATTAAATGGGGTCGATGGTTCTAATTGTAAACATCAATTTACGCGGTCTTATAACAAGCGCCAGTAACTTTGTTACAATAAAATGTTGAATAAAAAATAGAATCAACGGAGTGAATATATTCTTCCTATATATAAATTTGCAGAACTTTACAATGAGAATGAGGCTGTGTTTTAATTTCTATGAAAAAACAGTCACGTAGAAATATATTGACACATCTGAATAATAAAATAAAAAAATATTATATTGTAACACTTATAACAAATATTTTTTCAGATGTCACATGTTTATAATTTCAACAATTAAAATAATCTAATATATTTATGGTCAAGATGAACCCTTGTATTAAATTGAAAGAAAAGTCAAAGATTACCATTTTATTTAAATCTAAGTTCAAAAATATTTATATGCATCTATAATCATTTTTTCAATGCAAATATTTGCAATTTTATTTTCGAAAGACGGCCATATATCAGGAATAAGCAAATACCTATTAGAGAAAACAATTACTAAATATAAAGATCGCATGTTACTTGCAAATATATAGAAGTCTATATTTGTGGAGTTGAATTGATTATTAACATTAAAAACAATATAATATATACATATAAATTTGTCAAAAGAAAAACATTATAAATATGATATTTACTTGCCAGCGTTCATTTTTCAGCATATCTAACCTGCAGAACGATTGACTGCCAATCATGCATTGTTATATAGTATTTCTAAGACTTATTAAGCATTTTCTAAGAAATTACTATAACAAATTAGAAATTTTCTCAAATATTTTGCAGGTAATATAAAATTTAGTAGCTACAACCAAATGTTAAATATTTTAGTTAAAAATTCTGTTGTTAAAACTTAACGCGCGCGTAAAGATTTTAATTTTACTATATAAGATATATTCTTAAAAGCGGAAACGATTTGATTATAATGAAATATATTCATATATGCCTTAGTAAGCAAAAAAGTATTCATACATCATTATAATAATAAAAGATGTTTGAATACGTTCAAAGAATACTGTTTTAAAAATGAATTCGCTCACAATTAGCGACATTTACAAAAATAATGAATCGTATTTCAAATCTACCAGTTTCTTATTTCCTGTGTTAATTGCAAATGTATTTCGAAAGCTGTCCTCTATTAATACTCTATGAAGTCTTTTTTATATTGTGAAGATCACGACGAAAATCTTTTGTTTAAATGTACGAAAAAGACTTATGTTCTAAACACACTGTCCTATATATTTATAATATGTATACGGAGAAAGAGGTTATGAAAGGGGTGCTTCAATAGAGAACAGAACTTTGTGTCTCTTGTATTATTGATATGTCTCATTGGCTATGCATCTTGCATTTACAACAGAATACAATAAATAGTCTCAATAATACGTGAAAATAACCGACCCTTTTGAATTACTATTTTGTATTAATTATAAACACGATTCGGTCTCCTACATGTTCATTCTTCAATGTATGTACGAACAAAAAATAAAACGTCATTTTTGAATAAAGGAGGTTAAGTATTTTAACTTATTGTTTGTGCATGTTAAATTTTAATTAAAAATGTTTTTTTACAAAGTTCGGTTTATAATTAATTGACAAGGCGAGAGCCAATTTACAAAATTTCTCTTGAATAGAACGTATAAAGGAAATGAAACGTTAGATATAGAAAGTTAGAAAAAAACTGTTATTTCAGTTTAGCCCCAGTATGCACACAAAATGCCATCGTAGTTGGGAGATGGCATCACAAATAAAATAGAAACATTTAAAAAACACGATGAGCACAAATATTTATATCAATCGGACTACAGTATTTGTATTTATCTATTTGTATTAAAGAAATCTATTTCAAAAAACAAAAATTCTATAGCATGGGAATTGAAATATTAGTTGAAATGAAACTACAAATTAGCCAGTCATTGTTTTTCTTATAAAAATATCGGATTGTTTTGAAATATTTATTCCAAAAGATTTCAAAATTTCATTTAAAATTAAAAATTTGAAGTGATTATTTCTTATTAACAAATTTCTCAGACCATTTTGATAGAATAGCGTACTTCAATGAACATATCCATCGTTTTGTTTAACCTTATTCGCTAAATGCAAGATTAATACATTTTGTCTTTTTATATTACAATAACTATAACTCCATATGTATAATATTATTGCTCGCCTATTCTATATTTGTTGTGAAACTAATACAAATTATAATCACTAATAATAACGCCTGTTATCGTATTCTACAAGTCGACCTAACTTATATATAATTGATGTAGAAGATTTAATTGGATTAGTGTCTGTTAATGTATTATTTTGTGAGCTTATAATAGTGTAGATTATGCACCAGATGAGAAAACCAATTCGATTATGAAATTTGACTTGGATAATTACTCCAATTAACACGAGCTATCGCCGAGCAATGTTATATTCTTGGTATATGCACAGCAGTATAATTACGAGGCAATTTGTAGGGCAACATCACGTAATAATTATATAATTGAACCAGGTTGCTAGCATTATATATATTAGTAAATATGTAACAGGAAAAATGGAATATTAGAGCAAATAATGTTTCATCTAAATTTTTCCTCTATCGATATCGATTTGATATTTCTACTAAATTAGTCGGCTAAAAATGTTAACTATATATAAAAAACAATAGTATATATTATATTATAAGGTGTTGGGATTGCTAGCAACTTCCAAATGTTAGACTATTTAAGGCAGCTTCTACTTCTGGAGTTTGTTCATTGACGAAAACACTTTAAGTTGAGATAAGAAAAGCCCCATGAAAGAAACCCTTTTAATATCAAACGCTTCCAAAAGTGAAAAAGTTAAAAATTTTCTTTATCAACTGGCTCAAAAAGGAGTCGTGCTGAATTTCAATTCCTGCGTGCGTGGTTAGGAAGGAAAGATAAAGAAGAATCCAATATTGTTATCTATATAGATGCGAGTTTCAATATACTCTGCCAAATGTTAAAGTTAAATATTTTTTACTGCTATATTTGATAAATATTAACAACGTTTGAATGAATTATTTAATATATTGTTTGTAGGCTTTTCGTGGGAAAATTAGTTTTTTAAAAATGAGAATTAAAATATTTTGTTCTGCATGTAATAGAATTTTTGTTGTACTTAAAAAAATCAGAATTTTTAGACTATAAATGTTAATTAGAAAACTGTGAATTGCTATAAAATTGATATTTTTAAAGTTCAATTAATATTACAATTTTTATAATTTCTATAATATGAGCCAAAAGATATAGAAATCAAAACTTTTGTAATATGACGTCACTCTTATACGCCAAATCATATCGCATTAAATGGATTATTTCATGTTTAGTTGAATACAAATATAAATCTTAATTACTACCTAGTAGGAATGTCATGATAATTGTAACATCGGCAGCAATAAGACAAAACCAATTCCATCAGTCACCAAAATGACTCATATAAACAAATCAAACAAAATGTCCAAGTTTTAACGGCTATTCTAATGCTTATGTTTATGTGACCTATGTACCAAATATTTTATAGTCCCTATAGCAAAGTAAACATTGCATTTATCTGTGCTATATTTGAATCATTGAATCATTTGAAGTTATCCTCGTTTATTATTTATTAAACATATTCAAATAAAACTGACTAATGAAACGCATGCAAATATGTTTAATGAGCAATTCATCAGAAAAAAGAAAGCAAAGTATTATTTCAACTAAATTATTGTTAAAGTAGCCTAAGAGTTTTTCTTGGAGAATATTTTCCATCTTATCTGTCGCCATATATACACACTATTCATGGTATATGTATGGGGAGGAAAGTGTCATTACCAATCGTCGGTTCGCATGTAAACATTAATTGTCCCAAAGATCGCAGCTAGCTCTGCACAACCACCCCAGTTCCATGCCCCAGCTTATCGTTGACAGTGTCTGTTCCAGCCGCAAGCGATCCCCTTCTTCGTCCACAAGACAACTCCAAACTATTTGTCAATCTATCGTCTAAATATCTATAGCAGAGAACTTCCTTACATCTCGCCATGCGGATATGTACATATTCCTTCTTGCGCTTTCTTAATAACCCAAGACGGTTGTGTCTGCGAAGTCCCAAGAGTAATCTCTTCAACCAGCTCGACTGGAGTGTTTGTCACTTTTTCCGAAGCTGAAATGATACGACCCAGGGGCTCTAGTCACCCCTACCCCATCTTCTTAATTGACATTCAATATAACCGTTAGTGATAGCTATATTATAGTTTAGTTTTGTATTACATATAATTATAACGGCTTCTTTATCTGTGTAATATGTAATTCCAAATGCTATATCTATTCAAATATTTTGAAAGAAAATCACAAGAAAAATATACATGTTGACAACTGAAATATATGTAAAGATGTGTCATTGTTATCAGATATTAATGCAATTCTGAAATCGACAAAATATCTCAATTCCGAAAATGTTCTACGTGTTTGTTAAACTAATCATCAAATTAGCGTATTTAATTAGTTAGGTATTTGGATTATTTTATGTCATAATTTATGAAATATTATTAGTTGAAATTAATTTTTTGAATAAAAATTATAAGGTGTTTAATAGTATTATAATTTAGTTAATCACACAAATGACAAATATATGTGAGCATTGTCAAAATGCTACACTGAAGAAAGTATAATATATAATATAATGTAGCCTTAGTCTAATTATAATTATGTTGTTAAATAATTTTGTCCAATACCAAAATAAATAAATCAAAATTATTTGGCCAATAATATATTAAGCTTCACATATTAAGATTATGTTATTTGGTGGTCATCATTATAAGAACTACAAGAACATTATTGTACACTTGCAAGAATTGATTAATGTACCTTATAGTCCATTTATTACATGTATTATACCCATTCAAACCATTTTATTTAACAAAACAAGTTGAGTATTTTCTAAAGATTCAGACCAGAAAACAAGACAGTTAACATAAAGAACTGTTAGACATGTTAAATTTCTTTATTGAATCGATTTTATAAATTAGTTTTATATTTTAGTATTATCAGCGTTTATTAAATTGATATTTAGCTATTACATTCCAATTATAATTAATTACCTATTAGGAATAATTTAATAACTTAATGATTTTTTGTATACATAGAATTTTCATTTGAATTTAACTAATTGAGCTCTTTCGGAAAATTACTTTAAAATAAAATCAAATAACAAAAACCTATCCAGTTAAATCTTTGAAATTTTGAAAAATTGAATTATTTATTATAAAAGGGAAGAGATTTTGAAACTTATAAATATAAATATATTCGCATTTTGTTAATTGTGCATATCTAAATATTTTGTGCATATATTTCACAATTCATAAAAAATAGAGATTAACTTTAATCAAAGTTTTGAACAAATAAGCGAATTATTAATGTTGCAAATATATTAGTTTGTGAAATCTTGGCAATAAATTATTTGACCAATATAGAACAAATTATATCAACCGCTAGAGATAAGCTATAAATTGGAAATAAATGAAAACTGACACATTTTTAATTATCTCAGAGGCCATCGGGGCATCGTTTAAAACATATTTAAACAATAAAATCGCACAGCAGTTGATTTATTATAAAAAAATTATGAATCTTATTTCAAATAAAAAAAATAATTAATTTCTTGTTATATTACGTTTTAATTATTTCTATATCGCAGGACGATATGAATAATTAAATATTTATTGTATTTGATCTTGAATAAAAATAAAAGCTTGCCTAATTAAAACAAAATACTATTCTAAATTATATATATATAAGATATTTCTAAATTGAAACTTTAATACCTACAAATCTGCACTGTAGATAGTTAAGTTAAAATATCACTACAAATGTCATAATAAATGTACTCTTTAATACGAAGTTGAATGAGTGAAATTGTTGCCTCAATTTTTATGGGATAATTGTTAAAGTTTAATCTGTTCATAAATAATAAATCAAGAAACGTGTGCAATTATCTTCCCTTGAAGTACAAATCATTTACAGACTATAATTTTTCAATATTTATTATAACCTAATGCACTTCAGTGTATTAATTAATAAAAACCAGTGTATTACGGGCACTCGATATTTTATAGTTTCAGAAGAATAACAAAAAATAATGACATTTGTTAACAAAGGCATTTTTGTCAGGTTGGCAGTTCTACTATATTAAACTGAATATTAACCTCCCAATTTTGTTTTTAATCCAATTTCGATTAACATTTCTATGATTTTATCAATTAACATTAATAATTGCCGAATATATTTTAGAACGCACATTAAAAAGCCTTGATTTAAAAGAAAAATAATAACATAAGTTGTTAAAATATGATTGATTATTATAGGTAGGTAAGTAAGTAAGTAAGTAAGTAAGTAAGTAAGTAAGTAAGTAAGTAAGTAAGTAAGTAAGTAAGTAAGTAAGTA